>CAIGQW010055024.1:1820116-1834530 GCA_903798125.1 Danio choprae
GGTTAACGGACACCACGTGACCACCCGGCTCGCAAGTAGCGGAAAAAAAACTTCACACTCCACTGACCAACCGACCGAAGCTCCCGGTGAGTTAAATACCCAACATGAATATTCATGACATCGAGTGATTTGGAGAGGTAATCGAAAGTGACATTTGTGCATTCAGTTATTTAAGCATAGCAGTTTGTGTGTTCTCAATGTAGCCCATAACTCGAAGGGTTTACGTTAAAGGTGTAAAGAGGAACGGTAAATCAGAGAATGAGCCTATAGCTAAAAGTTTATATTATCTTGCTTGCTTGTAAATTTAGTTTTATAAAATTACATTAAATGGGAAATAAACACCAACAACATAAAAACGGGTTTTCACCTACCTCTAAACACATATGCATGTTGTGTTAATGGAAGCATTTGTAATTTACTTGTATGAAAGAAGTTGTTTCATAGGGTTTGACAGATTGTGAAAGGAGATTATCAACTGGCTTATGGCACAAATCTGTTCATTTGGCACACAGCCCATCTGATTCAATCTCAATATATGTGGTATATCTTCACCAATGACATAAAGCTGTATATTGACATTTTGATCATAAATTCATAAATGTGATCAAAATTTATTTTAGGCTGATAAGGATGGAGATGACTTTGCGCATACTATATTCCTCATGCCGCACAGGTAAGTCTTGGGCCATATAACTATACTAATTTGAAAATGGTCATTACTGGAGTTGAGTTTGATGTTGTGTTCCTATTGAACCAAAATTGTCAAATTTCATTAAGGCACTTTTGCAGCCAGACTCGGGCCTGTCTGTCCCTTCAGCGTTACTGTTCACAGAGGAAGCTACAGTAAGACACATACACATATATTTACAGTCTAAACAGGTGTTGTAAACAAAGTGTCCTATAGTCTCTGTCTTTGTCTGTCTGTAGAGTATGTGAATGCTGAAGAGTTCCCTTCTGACATCAAGTCCATCACAGACCGTGCAGCACAGACACTGCTGTTGACCGAACTGTGCAGGGGTGGGTTTGATTAACATTTTTTTTATATGCTGAAGGTTTTTAATATGTAAAGTTGTGTTGTTTAGATATGTTTATTTATTATATAAATAAAAATATAATAGTAATAATAATAATAATAATCATCATCATCATTTATATTTTGTATTGAAGGTTTGGGTTTGAATGAGAATTAATATAACGGTGGTTAAATATAAATTTTTTTCATTGTCATGATCTATTATTTTTGCTTTTTTACTTATGCATTATTAATATTATTAGCATCATTATTGTTATTGCATTACTATTTCCATCATTATCATTGCACATTTTCCTCTTTATTATACACTGTTATTATTGTTATATGCCTTTCTATGCCTGTATGGCATGTTTAGGGTTGAGAAATAATATATTATACATTTAAATATTATAAACATATAATGTACTTGGGGCCTCACGGTGGCGCAGTAGATAGCACGTTCACCTCACAGCAAGAAGGTCGCTGGTTCGAGCCTCGGCTGGGTCAGTTGGCGTTTCTGTGTGGAGTTTGCATGTTCTCCCTGTGTTGGCGTGGGTTTCCTCCAGGTGCTCCGGTTTCCCCCACAAGTCCAAAGACATGCGGTACAGGTGAATTGGGTAAGCTAAATTGTCCGTAGTGTATGAGTGTGAATGGGTGTGTATGGATGTTTCCCAGAGATGGGTTGCAGCTGGAAGGGCATCCGCTGTGTAAAACATATGCTGGATAAGTTGGCAGTTCATTCCGCTGTGGCGACCCCAGATTAATAAAGGGACTAAGCCGAAATGAAAATGAATGAATGAATGAATAATATACTTGATTATCTTAAGTATGGTGATTATATATTGTTTACTAAATAATTATACATTTTTGTCATAATTATTATTCATTCATTTATTCATTCATTCATTTTCCTTCAGCTTAGTGTTTGATTTATCAGAGGTCGCCACAGCGAAATGAACCGACAACTATTCTGGCACATGTTTTACACAGCGGATGCCCTTTCAATTGCAACCCAGTACTGAGAAACACACATACACTCACATTCACACACGCACTCATACACTATGGCCAATTTACTGTATTCAATATTTATTTTTATGGACATGATTAATAATTTGAATAATTATTTATTTATTTACTTATTTATTTTCATATGATTATATAAATTATATATAAATGATTATATCAGTTATATCCGGAAAGTATTCATAGCGCTTCACTTTTTCCATATTTCTTTATGTTACAGCCTTATTCCAAAATTAATTCATTAATTTCCGCAAAATTCTACACACAATACCCCATAATGACAATGTGAAAAAATATTTTTTTTTTTTTAATTGTTGCAAATTTATTAAAAATAAAATACCTGAAAAATCACATGTACATAAGTATTCACAGCCTTTGCTCAATATTTTGTTGATGCACCTTTGGCAGCAATTACAGCCTCAAGTCTTTTTGAATATGATGCCACAAGCTTGGCACACCTGTCTTTGGGAATTTTTGCCCATTCCTCTTTGCAGTACCTCTCAAGCTCTATCAGGTTGGATGGGAAGCGACGGTGTACAGCCATTTTCAGATCTCCCCAGAGATGTTCAGTAGGATTTAGGTCTGGGCTCTGGCTGGGTCACTCAAGGACATTCACAGAGTTGTTGTGAAGCCACTCCATTGATATTTTGGCTGTGTGCTTTGGGTCATTGTCCTGCTGGAAGATGAACCGTCGCCTCAGTCTGAAGTCAAGAGCACTCTGAAGCAGGTTTTCATTCAGGATGTCTCTGTACATTGCTGCATTTATCTCTGAAAAACATCCCCACAGCATGATGCTGCCCCTATGCTTCACTGTAGGGATGGTATTAGCCTGGTGATGAGCGGTGCCTGGTTTTCTCCAAACGTAACGCCTGGCATTCACTCCGAAGAGACCAGAGAATTTTGTTTCTTATGGTCTGAGAGTCCTTCAGATCCCTTTTGGCAAATTCCAGGCAGGCTGCTATGTGCTCTTTACTAAGAGGGGCCTCTGTCTGGCCACTCTACCATACAGGTCTGATTGGTGGATTGCTGCACAGATGGTTTTCCTTCTGTAATGTTCTCCTCTCCACAGAAGAACGCTGGAGCTAAGACAGAGTGACCATCAGGTTATTGATCACCTCCCTAACTAAGGCCCTTCTCCCCTGATCACTCAGCTTAGATGGCCGGCCAGCTCTAGGAAGAGTCCTGGTGGTTCCAAACATCTTCCACTTACGGATGATGGAGGCCACTGTGCTCATTGGAACTTTCAGAGCAGCAGATATTTTTCTGTAACCTTCCCCAGCCTTGTGCCTCAAGACCATCAACACAGGCTCATTCTGAAAACGTAGCCCTATGCACGTTTCTGGAGACCGCGATTTATGTGGCCAGAGGTACATACCATTCCTTTTTGCGTTTATCAGCTGACCGCTTACCTCTGTATTGACGGCTTGCCCACTGTAACCAGTTTGTCCCGTTAGCTCGCCATGTACGTCGGTGGACTTGAGACGCAGAGAGGAGTTGACCACAATGACGGGGTTCGAGTCCGTTGAAGAGCGGTTCCAGAAGGCGGGTAAGACAAAAACAGAATCCAAAAAATAAAATGAACAAGTAAATAACAGGGTGAGAATGTGGTAAAATCTGAAACCGTGGTAAAAAACAGACGAGGGCTTTTCTTTTTTTTGGATTGCTTTTGAAAATTGTTGGTTGGGTTTAGGGAAGTGGTTGGGAGGGTCAATCAATAAAATTGGTTGGGTTTAGGGAAGGAGGAGGGTGGGTCAGTCGATCGGTTAGTCAGACGTTCAGTCAGTCAAACAGTCAGTCAACATCGGCCTCCGGTGGGTTAACGCGAGAATGGCAGGTGCAAATGGCACTCGCGAGAGAAATTTGTGATCTCAAAAAGCATACACAGCAGCCTCTGGTGGATTCAAGAAAACAAAAACTGCAAAAAAACTTTGCGTTTGTACGTTTTTCAAAAATTGTACGTTTTCACAATGAGCCTGGGTTGAAGACAATCCTGTCTCGGAGGTCTACAGACAATTCCTTTGTCTTCATGCTTGGTTTGGTTACATGCACTGTCAACTCTGGGACCTTATATAGACAGGTGTATGCCTTCTCAAAACATGTCCAATCAACTGAATTTACCACAGGTGAACTCCAATTAAAAAAAACATCTCAAGAATGATCAGTGGAAATGGAATGTACGTGAGCTCAATTTAAAGCTTCACGGCAAAGGCTGTGAATACTGATGTACATGTGATTTTCAGGTTTTTTATTTTTAATAAATTTGATTAATAAATCTTTTTTCACATTGTCATTATGGGGTACTGTGTGTAGAATTTTAAGGAAATAAATGAATTTAATCCATTTTGGAATAAGGCTGTAACATAAAAAAAATTGGAAAAAGTGAAGCGCTATGAATACTTTTCGTATGCACTATATGTATTATTTATAATGAGGATGATGATGATGAGATATCTCCATGATAATTACAATGATATGAATGAATTATTTTCATAATTACATATTGGTACATAATTAATACATCGTTTCGGCAGTTGTATTCTCTCTCTCTGTATGGCAGGTTTGGCTATGACTGTGAGTTACTTGTTTAGAGAACCAGCCACGATCAACTACCCCTTTGAGAAAGGCCCTCTCTCTCCTCGTTTTCGCGGTGAGCATGTGCTACGCAGATACCCAAATGGGGAGGAGCGTTGTATCGCATGCAAACTGTGTGAAGCTGTCTGTCCTGCTCAGGTAACATACATGCATTTTCCTCACGGGTCTGCGATCAGCTCTACTGGTTATGTGTCAGCAGTGTGTTTGTCTCTCACAGGCCATCACTATAGAAGCAGAGACTCGTGCAGATGGCAGCAGAAGAACAACCCGTTACGACATTGACATGACCAAATGCATCTACTGTGGATTCTGTCAGGAAGCCTGCCCTGTGGATGCAATCGTAGAGGTATGCATATATGTGTGTGTGACCCTGGACCACATAACCAGTCATAAGGATCATTTTTTTGGAGTGAGATTTATATATTGTCTGAAAGCTGAATAAAGAAGATTTTTATTAATGTACTTTGTTAGGATTCTACAGTATTTAGCTGAGATATGACTATTTGTAAATCTGGAATCTGAAGGTTCAAAAAAATCGAAATTATGAGTAAAATCGCCTTTAAAGCTGTCCAAATTAAGCACTTAGCAATGCATATTACTAATCAAAAATTTTGTTTTGATGTACTTACAGTAGGAAATGTACAAAATGTCTTCACCGAACATGATATTTATCTAATATTCTAATAATTTTCACCATAAGATATAACTTTGACTAATACAATGTATTTTTGGGCTCTGTAATTTACATAAAGAGTTTACATAAAGTGTAATATACCTAAAGGGAAGACTGAGTAAAACAAAGAGAAACTTAAAGGGATAGTTCACCTGAATGAAAATTTACTCACTGTTTACTCATCCTCAAGTGGTTTCAAAGCTTTATGAGTTTCTTATTTTTGTTGAACAAAAAATATATTTTCAAGAAAGCTTAAAACCTGTAACCATTGACTTCCATTGTAGGAAAAACAAATGTTATGGTTACAGGTTTCCAGATTTCTTCAAAACATCTTCTTTGGTGCTCATAAGAAAGTGTTACGTGTTTGTGATGTTTAAAAGGGATGCTGTAACATTTAGGTGAGACAGATGTAATGAGTGCGACAGATCAAACTTGAGGCAGGAATCAATTCTGAATTTAAGCTTTTTACTTAATGGTTTAAACAACAAAAAAAGTAATAATAGTAATGGAAATTTACTATTTTAATAGAAAGAAATTTACAATATTCTATTTAAGCGACAACAATGAGTTTAAGCCAAATCAAAGAAATGAACAAAACAAAACAATCCTTAAGCCTAAAGTCTAAACTAGGCAACAAAAATAAATAATGAAAATGAAACCGATATTTTCAGTGCACACGACACCCGATCTAAACTAATTAAACTACAAAACTCAAAATTACACAGGGGGCAAAACACTCAAACTGATTTAACAAAAACAAGCTAAACGAAAACAAAACCTAACAAGAAGATCATAAGGCTCAGTTTAGAATCACACAACAACCATCAAAGCATTTACTTAAAGCCAACAAAGTTGAACAAGTAAACTCGGAATTACCACAGTAAAACTGAGATAATAAATCACCAAATAGCCTAAGCATGCTCAAAACACACATTGCATGGAGCACAAAGGTACGCAGAGGCAGAGCGCACACCACACACTGATCTGTCGGAGCTTTAAATCCTCGCGGCTCGTCATAACTGGCACCGTCATAATGATGATGGACACTTAACTGAACCAATAAGAAACCTAAGAGTGGAATGAGAAGCGGAGAGAGGAGGGTGAGGAAAATAAATACACAAAACTAACATGGAACATAACTGAAAGAAACCCATTTATGTTCGAAACAAGTAAAAGGAGAGCCAATGAGAGCAAATTCACAATTTCTGTGTGAGTTATGCTTTAAATGTTTGGGATAATTCACCCAGAAATGAAAATTCAGTTCCAAACATGTTTGAGTTTCTTTTTTCTGTTAAACACAAAAGAAGATATTCTAAAAATGATGGAATAAACAGACATTGAATTCCATTGTATTTTGTTTCTGTTATGGATACCAGTGGCTGCTTTTTTCCAACGGTCTTCAGAATTTCTTTTTTTTTGTGTTCAACAGAAGAACGAATTTATAAAAGTTTAAAACCACTTGAGTGTGAGTAAATAGTGAGGAAATGATCCCTTTAACCCTAAAAAGTCTACTGTATCATACATGAAGAACTAAATTAACATTTTTCTTGTTACAAATCTCTTATATGTAAGCAAAATCATTAACATTACAAAATGTCTATATGATGCAACTGAATATGATATGACTACATTTCATTGGGTTTTGGCCACCACAATTAAAATGGCAGAGCTTTAACTATAAACAATGAACTCATCTCTTAGATCTCCAACAGCACCGCTGACTGAAGTGAGTTGCTCGCTTTTTGGGGTCCCCTGACACATTTCTGTTTGCAGCAAGTTTCTTTATTTGCATGTGTTGTGAGAATTTACATGCACATGTTGTCAAATTGATGAAGATGTTTACTCAATGTGTTTTTCTGTTTACATCTGTTTTCTTAACTTGCAGCTCTCTCAGCCAGTTAGAGTTAGTTAGAGTTAGAATTATACTTTATTCTCCTTTGCAGGACATTTGTCTTGGATTCAAGCTGCACATGTGTCTTGTCCACATATAACAATGGACAACATGTAATATTAACAACAGTGTTGCCAAGTCTGCAGTTTTGCAGCGGAATTGGACTACTTTGGATGTGTGTCTACTGGTTGTTTTTTAATTCCGCTGGTTTTTTTTTTTGGGAGCCTACAGTTAATAGGAGTTACAGTTGGTCAAAATTATTAGCCCTCCTGTGGATTATTTTTTTCTTTTTCTAATATTTTCCAAATGATGTTTAACAGAGCAAGGCATTTTTCACAGTATTACCTATAATATTCTTTCTTCTGGAGAAAGTCTTATTTGATTTATTTCGGCTAGAATAAAAGCAGTTTAAATTTTTTTAAACCATTTTAAGGTCAATATTATTCGCCCCCTTAAGCAAATATTTTTCAGATTGTCTACAGAACAAACCATCGTTATACAATGATTTGCCTAATTACCCTAACTTGCCTAGTTAACCTAATTAACCTAGTTAAGCCTTTAAATGGCACTTTAAGCTGAATGCTAGTATCTTGAAAAATATCTAGTAAAATAATATGTACTGTCATCATGGCAAAGATAAAAGAAATCAGTCATTAGAAATTAGTTATTAAAAATATTATGTTTAGAGATGTGTTTTTTCTCCACATTAAACAGAAATTGGGGTAAAAATATAAATGGGGCTAATAATTCAGGAGGGCTAATAATTCTGACTTCAAATGTACTTAGCAATCAATTCTACACATACAACCTATACTTCAAGTGGGCTTTGAATGAAAAGGAGTTCCAATACCTTCGATTTAAAATAATAATAAAATAATATATATATTTTGAAAGCTTCTCTGAATTCTTCGATTAAAAAAAATCCTGGAAGGACTGAATATAATAGATATTGATCACTGAGGGTTCATATTGCTCATACTTTACACTGGTTCCATTAATAATGCAATCGTTTCTCCTTTCTGTGCCAGGGCCCTAATTTTGAATATTCCACTGAGACGCATGAAGAGCTGCTGTATAATAAAGAGAAACTGTTGAATAATGGAGATCGATGGGAGGTTGAAATTGCTGCTAACATCCAGGCAGATTACCTGTACAGATGAGAAATTGCACAAACCTCCTGATGATAGTCAGATAACAGTAAAACAAACCACTTCATAAGCTGCATTTAGTGGAACTGAAAACTGCACCATGGATAGAACCACAAACGTGTTGATATATTTGCTAACGCACAAATCAATCAGATGTTATGTTTAATTAAAAAAATGAAATGCAAGTAATTCAAGCAAAATATGTTTACTGTATTGTTTAGGTGTTGATTTAGTGTATTCAAACTTTTCTCAGGGGCAAATATAATGCACATCTGCATGTAAATGTTTATAGGGAATTGACATCAGTTTTTTTTCTGCTAAAGTATTTTACTAATGTAAATAAAAAAGAAGCACAATAAGGTGTGTTGGTTTAACTTGCATCTTAATGCTAATTCTTAACGCTCTATCTGTAAAGAAAAAAGAAGACCTGGTGCTCTATCATATCACTTTCTTACATATACACTTATACACTATATATATAAATGGGCGATGTGGTGACGCAATGGGTAGCGCAATCGCCTCACAGCGAGAAGGTAGGAAGGAGAAGGTAGGAAGCTCCTGTTTCCCCCACAAGGCCAAAGACATGCAGTATAGGTGAATTGGGTAAATTCAGTATAGCTAAATTGTCCGTAGTGTATGTGTGTGAATGAGTGTGTATGGATGTTTCCCAGTGATGGGTTGCAGCTGGAAGGGCATCCGCTGCGTAAAACATATGCTGGATAAGTTGGCGGTTCATTCCACTGTGGCAACCCCAGATTAATGAAGGGACTAAGCCGAAAAGAAAATGAATGAATGAATATTATTATTATTTTTTATTATTATTATTATTATTTTTTATTAATTGAATTAAACATTAAATACATTTTAAACTAAATTAAAATGAACATAATCACAAGAGAATTAGTTTATTATTTTGAACACATCTAAGAAAAAGGGGATTGTCTCAATGGAAGGTGATTTAGACTATAACGCGTCTTCATAATTTCACACAAAAATATTATCATTTAAAAACATTTATTTGCAGAAAATCTCAATTAAAAAGTCAGATAAACCTGAAAAGATGCTTTTATTTCCTTTGGTTTTTCTTCCGTCTGAAGAAAAAGGAATATTTTAATGTCATTTTCTGCAAACAAATGGTCTAAAAGCAAATACTGTTAGCCTAAAATTTTGAAGTCACATATGTAGTTTATAAAACACAAATGAACATTGCTTTAAAAATGCTATACACCATAGAAATAAAAAATAACTCTTATGGTGTTTTTTTTATAAAAATAGTTTTATCTTTATTTTGTCATATATTTAAAAAAAATAAATTTTAAAAGTAACAAAAGTGATTTGTAAAATAACAAACTTATATGAGTCATTTTAATATAGGTGGTGTTCATTCATTTTCTTTTTGGCTTAGTCCCTTTATTAATCTGGGGTCGCCACAGCGGAATGAACCACCAACTCATCCAGCATATGTTTTACGCAGCAGATGCCCTTCCAGCCGCAACCCATTAGTGGGAAACATCCATACACACTCATTCACACATATACACTACGGACAATTAAGCTTACCCAATTCACCTATACCGCATGTCTTTGGACTGTGGGGGGAACCGGAGCACCCGGAGGAAACCCACGCAAACATGGGTAAAACATGCAAACTCCAAAGAAATGCCAACTGACCCAGCCGAGGCTCAAACCAGCGACCTTCTTGCTGTCAGGCGATCATGCTACCCACTGCGCCACCATGATGCCCTATAAGTTGTGTTGTTAACTAAAAAAAAAACTACTAAAAATTGTTTTATTGAACTTTTATGGTAAAACTTAAAAGTTAGTATAGTTCATGGATAGAAAATCTGATACTTTAAAGGAAATTTAAAGGTAACCAGAGAGTTGACATTAGCCAACTTCCATAGTCAGAAAAAATACAATGAAAGTCAATAGTTGCCAGGAATTGTATGGTTACAAAATATCAATCAAAATATCTTGTTTTTGTATCATTTAAACCAATAATACACCTAAAAATGAAACATGTTACTATTTACTTGGCCTTATGTCACTCTTTTATCAATGGAACATAAAATGTTTGGTTTCCAACATTTTTAAAGTATCTTTTTATGTTCCACAGAAACTGACTATGTATTTCAGTCTTTCTATGCTTTTAAAACCATTTTAATGTTAAATGAATGAGTTTGGAAGTGACATGAGGTCTGTTCTTCTCATTAACCTGAAAATCAACTACAGTTCAAACCAGATTAAGAATGCTCAAAGATACCAACTCTACTTTGGACAGCCTAATAAAGGTTAGCTTTTACTATTTTATTTTTCACAAGGGCAAACAAAATGTCCAAACAAAAGACCGACACCTGAAAAAATTACCCAAACAGAACCTTTTGTATTAAGATTAACAATTTTACAGACAAAACACACATTGTTGTTTTTATAAAAAACAGTTGACTTTATAAAAAACTGAGCTCTTCACGTCGTGTCTGTTGATATTAGGACTTGTCAGTTGGTCTGATTCATGAGGTCGGTACCCACTGTGGCTCATCACTGCGGTTATGGTTTTAGTCTTAGTTTACTAAAATAACCTTGCAACAGGTACAGTTTTAAAACCAAGAAGGCTTAGATAGTGAGATGAGCAAGTTTAAATTTAAAGACCTTTTATTGTCATTTCAACAACACACAGTGAATTGTTTATACCGTGTTTATCCAGGTATCACATAAAAACCACACACAACTACACAAAACAGTAGGAGATACAAAAACAAAACAACACAGAACCATGGGTTGAAGAATAAACTGCCTGGCCATGTAAAGTGCATAGTGCAACCTGGTGCAAACAGTGCAAGACAGACAGTGCATTAAACAATTCAAAAGAAGAGATAGAAGCATAAACATGATATTTTAGGATCTGTAAACATAGTTTCTTTGAATAAGTGCATGTGTTTTGAGGTAGTTCAGTTGATTCAGCTGCTTAGGATTCTCGTAAGGCTCCCTGTATAGAGTATGTTGGGGTTAGCTTTCCTAAGACAGGTACAGTTTTGTCAGGATCTGTAAGCCTTGAGAGATTTCTCAGATGAGGAGTGTTGACACATAGCACTGAGACTGGGTTGGTGTGCTTTGGCTTGGTGTGAGCTTTCGCTTGCTTGTTGCAGGCACATTTTCTCAGGAACCCATTACAGGCACAATGGTGGTTGTGAAACAATGCTTTATTAGAGTTTCATGAAAAGAAGGCCCTGGACCTGGCGGCCTGAGGTAACATCCCTCTCTTGAATCATGGCAGAAACTGCAGGACCCTTTGGTACAGCTTTGTCCAAAACATTTGGTACTGAGGCAGCTGTGAAAAGGAGCTCCTCTTCCTTTCTCCATTTCTTTATTTGGTGACCTAAAACAAGCAACACAAACACACACACACACACACACAAAAACATACGTCTATGTTACGCTTGATACACTAGTACAAACATGCTGTATAAAAATGGTCAAAAAAGAATTCAATGTAGAATTGAATACCTTAAACCAGCCATGGCGACTAATTTTCCGCAAACCAAGCCTCTTCTTTGGGCTTCTCTGCAAGCAAGACTGAACCAGGTTGCAGCAATCTGAGGAGAAAGATGGGAGAGTTCTTACCTAAGGTCATTACCTAAATCAATTTGCTTTGATAATCCTAATCTAAACAATAAGATTTGATGGTCCAAAACTCATGAAAAAGCACTGAATTACTACACTGTGTGATTTAGAATAACAGTTGGCTTTTCTTTGCTTACCTTTTGACAATCTGAATTTTGACCACAGCCGTGCATCGGTCATGTCCAGGTCACTGTTTTCTGGAGTTTTTACGCACAGCAGTTTAAATAAAAGAACTCCCAGTGACCAAACGGTTGCAGATTTGCCGTAGTATCTGTCTGTTGATTGATACTCAGGAGGGCTGTAAATTTCTGTGCCTGGAAAAAATATATACTTTATTAGTTCCAATTTAGTTATAATCTTTATTAGTTACAACTTTATTAGTAAGAAAGCTTATGCTTTTCAAAATATGACATAACTAGTCGCTAGAATTTAGGTCTCATACTACAGACTTGAAGGACAAGACATACCACAGAATCTTGTATAGGCAGATGTTTTTAGGAGGTCACCACACCCAAAGTCAATGAGCTTGACTTCATGTGTGTCCTTGTTGATTAGGAGGTTCTCTAATTTTATGTCTCGATGGAGGACTCCTCTTTGACAGCCCATGTGGGCAGCCTGCACTACCTGCCACATGATGTACTGTGCCACATCTTCACTGAGGGTTCCTCCTTGGTTCTGCAGGAAATCAAAAAGGTCTTTGCAGGGTGAGGGGTGCTCCAAGACCATGATGTAAGATTCAGGGAGCTCCTGCCACTCCAGCTTCTGGATGATCTGAGGAATGTTCGGGCCCTCGTTGGCAAGAATTGTGAGAGCAACCTGTAACGGAAAGGGTGTAGGATGACCAGGCTGTAGAAAAAAAAATAGTTGTCAGTGATGTTTGAAAAATTATTTTTTGGCTATAAGTAAGATATCTTGAATTAAAAACCAAAAGAGCTACTTACAATCCTGAGATAATCCATGGTGCTCTTCTTCAAATCAACCTTTAATGCCACCTGATTAACAAAACAAAACAATTGTAATTTTGGTCAAATCATCACATTCATTAAACATTTTCACTGTCATGTGACACACAATAAAAAAAACTTGAACAGACAATGAGAGAAATATTTTGCTAGCTAGATGTAGTGAGTAAAAATATAATACCTCAAGACCATCCATCAAGCGAATCGCTTCGAAGACCTCCCTCACCAAGCTTTTGGATACCTCCGTAACCTCCCTCACCAAGCTTTTTGATAATTTTATAGCGGCCCAAAATGTCATCTACAAAACGTTAAATAATTGGAGTTAACATTATAGAGAACAAAAAAGGAACATTTCCTTATGTCTTATAGGAACAACTTAGAAATATTCCTTAGGAATCTTTCACGTTTTCACAACTCAATTTAAGTAAAACACATATTATAATGTTGGAACATAGCATGATGATTATCAGCTAAATACACATAAAGGTCTATTTACTGTTGAAGTCTTGATCCAGATGCTGAACCTGCCTATCATCAAGGCTTCTGGAGTTGGAGCTGGATGGGCTACTGGAGCTGGAGCTGGATCACAAAAGAGCGTGGATAAAACACTAACACTGTTGGCGTTCAGCTGTAGCAGAGAATGTAATGAGAGCAATGCGAAATCTGTATAAAGAAGTTGTTTAAGAGGACGCAGAACATTCTAAATTCATTCTATTTCGTTTTTGTTATTGTATAAAATGCAGTGGGGGAAATTATATATGATATAAGCTCCTCAAAGAAAACAAAGCAAATTAAAGCCATACAATAATAATTAAGACAAAAACGAATAATTGTCTAAACTAATAAGACAAAAAGTACAAAAGTAGCAAACACATTTCTTTAAATCTTAAATTAAATTTTCACTAATCTCTGGGGTCAGGAAGTTCTCAGAAGATAACATATCCTAAATTATATTTTTTGTGTTTAATATTATATTGTATTAATATATGTTACACAATACATATTGCTATATTTGATATGCAATATTTTATATTACACAGTAGATTTATTTTAGTCTTGCATTACTAGCCTAAATGTGTCTCACGATGTTAACAGTATTATGTTATCATGGCTGCTGCTAGCCAAAGGGAAACAAAAACACACAAACATTCATTCATTCATTTTCATTTCGGCTTAGTCCCTTTATTAATCTGGGGTCGCCACAGCAGAATGAACTGCCAACTTATCCAGCATATGTTTTACGCAACGGATGCCCTTCCAGCTGCAACCCATCACTGGGAAACATCTACACACACTCATTCACACTCATACACTATGGACAATTCAGCCTACCCAATTCACCTGTACCGCATGTCTTTGGACTTGTGGGGGAAACAGGAGCACCTGGAGGAAACCCACGCCAACACGGGGAGAACATGCAAACTCCACACAGAAATGCCAACTGACCCAGCCGAGGCTTGATCCAGTGACCTTCTTGCTGTGAGGCGAT
>CAIGQW010055024.1:1834930-1851328 GCA_903798125.1 Danio choprae
CTTCTTGCTGTGAGGCGAACGTGCTACCCACTGCGCCACTGTGAGGCCCCAAAATTATACTTAAACATTTAAAATATTTACATTATAAAATAATAGTTTACGTCAAAATAAACATGGAGGTGTTCCGCAGAAGCATTCCTAATTTCATACATTTTCAAATGGTAAGGAATAAAACCCTCTCTGTACCTGACGAGATGGTCGGTCCTCAGTGCTGCATCCCCTGTCTGTACCTGTGCTGGATCATGCCACCTCACATTTTGTGACAAATTTCAGCAATGAACCTCCATGTACAATGCAGAAGAATTAGTCCTTTAAAGACAAACTCATGACATACCATTAGGACAATGGGCTAGTCAAGCACTCTTCATAATGTTTACTAACTACAACCAAAATGTGGATTTAACTTGCACTATAGTCTACGGTGACAAAAACTGACCTTTACTGTCAGTATAAATCAAAGTCATTTGACTTTTTTTAGGAATTAATGAGTGTACTTTTAAACAAAAACTTTTGTTAACATTCAGGAAAAAAATAATCATTAAAGAATCCATGCAATAACATGGTTTGTGGCCTGTGGCTTAGTTATTTTACTCATTTTATATTATTGATGTTTCAGAAATCACAGAATATTAGTCAGTTTTGTTATTTCATATAGTAATGTACAAAAAATTAAAAACTGGCCAATTAAAAACACCAATCCACCGATGCAAAGACTAAGGAGACTTTGTTGTCATTGCAGCGATACTAACGAAATTAACTTGGCAACTCTCAGAGAGAACAGCAGCAATAAGAAATATATAGAAATAGACAAAACTATAAACAAAGATAACGACACTGAATTATAATAAATAATACATACAGTGAATTAATTGTGCAGTGTATGTGTATGTAGCTGGTGCGCAAACATATTTGTGGCGAAGTTCAACGTTACCCTCACTAATTTACTTGAACAACCAAAACTATAATGTTTTCCAGATTCATGAACATAAGTTACCTGAAAGTGATGCAGGGGATTCATTCTGTACTTTTTCCTCTTCTCGGCTCCAGACTGCCGTTGTCTTTTCTCGGGCATAAAGTTGCAACTTGCATCAATTATAATCATATGTTGCTAGCAGCCGCAAACATAAGTGGGCCTGGTGCGCGTGCACGCGCAGGGAAAAATGACATCACATGTCTTTTGCGTTCGCCATAAAATGCGTTTTTTTATGTTATGTTTTTTTTTTTAATGTTATGTTGTATTTATTAACATAATATCAATATGTTTTTATTTACACTGTTTTTGTTAATATTACTAAACATCAAGGTAACGTGTGTTGAATGTTTATTTATTGTTTTTTTCTGTACTTTTAAAGCAGTGTAAGTTTATTGTACACTTGTATGTAAATGATAAGAACAATTATTTAATAATTTATGTTTATACAGTGACTATGGCTAAATAGGTATTTCTTTGAATTACGCATTGTGTCTATGACATGCCTCAGGCTAATTTAAAGTGGTAGTTCACCCCAAAATTTTAATTTACTAATAAAATGCAGTGGTGGAAATTGTATATGATATAAGCTCCTCAAAGAAAACCAAGCACATTAATTAAAGCCATACAATAATAATTCTGCAACTAATAAAATACAAAGTAACAAACACATTTATTTAAATGTTCACATCTGTATATACTGCATGTAAAGCTCTGGGGTCAGGAAGATCTCAGAAGATAACATCCTAAATTATATTTGTTATGTGTTTAATATTATATTGTAGCCTAATAATATATGTTACTCATTATGTATTGCTATATTTTATTTTGGTCTTGCATTAATAGCCTAAATATCTCTCACGATGTTAGCAGTAGCCTATTATGTTTTATAGATGACATGCAAAAATCAAGTAAAAACGATAAAGTCAACGTATGTTGAATGTTTATTTACTGTTTTTCTGTACATTACAGTGTATTCAAACAGTCTTCCTCAAGGGCAAATATACACCTGTATGTAGCCTAAATGATAAGAACAATTATGTAATAGTTTTGTTTATTCAGTGACTATCGCTAAATAAGTATTTCTTTGAATTACACATTGTGGTACACATACTCGAGTGGTTAAAACACAAAAGAAGATGCTTTGAATGAGCTGAAAACATGTAGCCTAACCACTGACTTTCATAGTAAAACCAAATACTATCAAAGGTTACAGATTTCCACCTATAGCTTTTTAAAAAATGTCTTCTTTAGTCCTCGACAAAAAAAGAAAGTCGTTTAGGCTTGCAACAAGTAAGGAGAGAATAAATGTTGACAGAACCGAAGAAAAGTGAGTGAGCTCCACAGACTGTGAAAGGTTCGCTCTTCTACCACTAAATGACGCTGTTGTCCCGCGGCAGCAACGGATCACGTGGTGGGGCGGAAGCGTTTATGTGAGCCATGCTGAATCCCGCGCGGGCGCAGCCATTTGCTCTCTTCCTCGATCACTTCAACACCGGTGAGTGCGGAACGACAGCGTTCATCTCATCACACACTCTTCACTAACACGTTTTATTTCCAGCGGCGACTAAACGCTCCCGAAAGCTTTTATACAGTACCAAGGCGCTCGTAAGTCGCTCTGGTTGCTTTTATTTTCCGCGGATGTGCAGTTTTGAGTGTTTCATCATGGCTCATCTCTGTCGTAGCACCATCCCGAGTTGTTGGCAGCGCGCGATCCTGGAGCCGCGGGAACAACACTCTTCGTTTTTAGTTTCTGTCAACTAAACTTATTTCAGGATTTGCTAAAAACTATTTTATCCGTTATTTGTTGATTTTTCAAATTGACGGCCTCTTTGAGGCCTTCGGGCGGCCGCTGTATTTATTGTAAAGTTTAGGCTCCAGCAGCGGCTGCGGCCTCGTGTGTTCGCGCGCATCCCCTTATTTAGACGTGCTTGTTTTTCAATGAGTATTACATTTGTTTGTTTCATGTTCTAAGAGCAGTTTAGTTTTTAATTATGATTAAAAGTGGTGTATTTGAGTAGTTTTGTGCTTATGTGGCCTTTATTTGGATTTGGTGCGGCCTTTGTGTGATGTGACTAACCGTCCCGCCATCTCTCCCGCAGAGTGACTGCAGCACAAAGACCAACACACACACTCAGTACAGCGATGGCGGAGAACGAGCCACAAGTTCAGTTTAAGGTAACTAACACTTTCACTTTTAACGCACGACAGTGGACTAATAATTTAAATGCCGTGTTTACTTGTTTCTAAACTCGTAGCGTTAGTGAATTTGTAGACTCGTTGCTGATAACGAATGTACTGTGAAACGCGAGAACAGACTTGATGGTGAATTTAAGGACAATTGTGAAATCAAGTCATCGTTTAGTAAACTTAAATTTGAAGAATAATTGTATATTTAAGTTTATTAAGTTGATTTAATCGCCCGTTTATTTTGTGTTTTGTATTACACAAATCTATTACAACAATCTGGATAACATTGCTTCATATAATAGTTAATATTAACAAGAGTATAACACATTGACTGTTGTTGTTTTTTTATGCATTTAAAAAAAATGATATACCATAACTTGTCTTTACAAGCTGTACATAATATACATGTCATATCATTTAAGTGCAAACTCAAAAATTGGGGAGACTGTTTCTGGCATAGTCTTCTATTGATACTAATAACACATTTCTCATTGTAGCTCTAAGCCTTTTTATCTAAGCCTGTTATAACCATTCATAAATCCATGCAAATCTGAATCTGAGAGGTCATAAATGACCCAATAGGGTATATGCAGAAGTATGCGGAAAGACTTAATTTCAGTAACCTGGGTCAAGTCTTGCGGTGAACTGTATGCCATTACAAAATTGGCGCAATTAAGGTCTGTTATCTTTAAAAATCAGCTATCTCCACTGGCTGAGTGATATCTGATATAAAGTGGGTCTTCAAATGTACAAGAAGCACTAAGTTAAATTACGTTTCCCCTGCCATGTCTTTAAAACATGAACATTTATTTTACCCCAGTATATTCAATGGAGCTTCTGCGCTAGCCTGCTAATTCTGAAGGGCCTGTGCGTGTAAACGGCTTTTCATCTCATTTTACGCTTGAGCAACTAAATGAATGCCAAATTCTATTTAACTGACTTATATTTTTAATTACAACATCGATGCTGTAAAAGGAACTGTATAAAATGGAAAAAAGTCACATTAACCGTTCACTGGAAGTTTATCAGTATAGAAAGAAACACTAGCTCTGCATGTACCCTATTTTTTTGAAGTTGCAAAATAATTGTATTCCTTTTACAATGTTTAACCAATTTAAAATATTGCTAATCTGAAGCTGGTTTTGTTAATGCCAATGGTGTTTCCCAACCTCAGCTGGTTCTGGTAGGTGATGGAGGTACGGGGAAAACCACCTTCGTGAAGAGACACTTGACTGGGGAGTTTGAAAAGAAATATGTTGGTAAGAGTTTGGTTTAATTGATACTCGTTTCATTCAGGTTGCGTCTTAGCGTAACTTCAGGAGGAATGTGTGGCTTTGGTGTGATCCTGACACTGATGGTCTGCTCTTAACTGTCATTTTAGCTACACTTGGAGTTGAGGTACATCCCTTGGTCTTCCACACTAACAGAGGAGCCATCAAATATAATGTATGGGACACAGCCGGACAAGAAAAGTTCGGAGGCCTGAGAGATGGATATTACATCCAGGGTATGATGCATCCAACTCTTTAGTGTATATGCTTTTGTGCTGACTGGGCGACAGTGGATTAACATGTTTCTCTTTTTTTTTTTAGCTCAGTGTGCAATCATCATGTTTGATGTAACTTCTCGAGTGACCTATAAAAATGTGCCCAACTGGCATCGTGACTTGGTGCGTGTGTGCGAGAACATTCCCATAGTGCTTTGCGGTAACAAAGTGGACATCAAGGACAGGAAGGTCAAAGCAAAGAGCATCGTGTTTCACCGTAAGAAGAATCTACAGGTATGGTGCATAATTTAAAGTCTGATAGAAATGTGAACAAATCATCCATGCATGGAGTTAGTTCATAAAACATTTCTTGATTTTTCATAAAATGGATCTATTAAGATGAGACTCATCAAATCATTTAGTTGGCTTAAATGGTGTCGAAAAACATGTTGTTGCTTTTGTTTTATATTGTGTGCTGCTATTGTCCAACTTTGCCAAAAATATTCATATCCATTAAGCCTGTTAATGGTAGAAACTCAAAGTTGTGTATGCAGAAGATTTCTTCTTCTTTTTTTCTGATAGGTGATCAACAGACTTTTCCAAACAAAACTGGAGCAGATGTGTGCATTTCTGCTCTTTTGTTTTTAAATCTTATTTTATTAAAGTCCCTGATTCAATGATTCATTCATAGTCACTTGCTTTATAAATCATCTGTTTTAAATGGATCTTTTCAATTAATCACTCAAAGTATTATTTCAACCCAAAATTAAAACATTATTTCCCCTCATCTAGTTCTAATCCTCCTTTTTCAGAATGCAAATTATGATATTTTAGATAATCCAAGAGCTAGCTCTCTAACTCTTCCTAGACAGCAACAGTCCAGAGTCCAGGAAAGGAACCAAAATGTTCCATGTGATTTTAGTGGTTTAATTGTAATCATACAAAGAGCCTAGAACACTGATGCAACCAAAAAAAGTAGATGACTTTGTTTGCCTATGTCTGCTCTTCTGCATCAGGGCATGGTGTGTGGTCACTCCGGTCAATGGCTGTTATAGTCTGCAGTGCATCACGCAAGTGTCGTATTGCTTGCAGCATATACACACTCTCCCATGATATGGAAAACATTGCTGAACAGTTGTTTCTCTTATTTTTTTTTACTGTTTGTTTTGTTTTTCTTTGAAGTTTGTTTGATTAGTTGAACCACTGGAGTCACATGAAATGATTTGACAATGGTGCTGGTACATTTTCTGTTTTTTTTTTTCTATACATGGAGGTTCAAAGAGCTCTAGAATTTCCTCAAATAGATTTGTATTATGAAAATTAATGAAGGTCTCAGCCAGTACCTACTGGTGGATTAAAAAATAAATAAATATATATATATTTTATTTATTTATTTATTTTCATCATTGCAATACAATCCAGTAAGAAAGAAAAAACAAAACCAATATCAAACTTCCATTTTTAATATCATGCATCACTAGTGCGAGATCATGTTCTTCATCTGCCTTCACTTTTGTATTTGACACCCACATTTTAAAATCCAATCAACTTTTGTGTAATAAGTATTCATGCTATTTTTACGCTAATCTGATACACTGATAGATTTGTCACTGCTTCTGTTCTATTGTGATGTCAGCATTCAGGATGTTTCTCGTGTGAACATGAATGCCAGGTCAGGTTGTTACAGATCATTCATGTGATGTCTCTCTTTTTTTCAGTACTATGACATCTCTGCCAAGAGTAATTATAACTTTGAGAAGCCCTTCCTGTGGCTCGCACGGAAGCTGATTGGAGATCCCAATCTGGAGTTTGTGGAAATGCCTGCTCTTGCGCCACCTGAAATTGCTATGGACCCAACACTTGCTGCACAATATGAGCACGACTTAAAAGTAAGTTCACTGTCCCTCACACACACTTACTGCAACTCCCAAAGCTCCTCCCATTTAATCTGTAATGGTCTTTTCTTTTTTCTAGGTGGCATCAGAAACAGCTCTCCCAGATGAAGATGACGACCTTTAACCTGTTAGCCTCTGACCTCATGGCGATGTCACTCTTGTTTCCTGGTGACGGGTCCTTCCCCTGCCCCTTTTACTGTACAACCCTTCCCCCCTCTGCGCAGAATATTTTTATTTTTCAATTTTCGGTTTTTGTGTTTTGAATTTGAGTAAATTGTGTGGTTCATTTCATTGTAGACATGCTAACTGTTGCCACCAGACACACACATACAGACATGCCTACACTTTGACACACTCGCTCACTCAAAGGTGTGAGAGCAGGCTGAGTGTCCCAGTGCTTACTTCTATATGTAAGGCTCTAAGCACTTAGAGGAATTCTTGGAATAAAAACATTCTCAATATAATTTTGCATGGTTTCCCTCAATTTATTTGGTGCAAACTTTTTAATTTGTAATGACACAAATTAAACTTGGTTGGGTATCTTATGTAATCTGCTATAGTGATCTGAGCAACTCGCCATTTTTAACAGAATTGTACTGTTATTTAAAAATGAAATATTCTCACTAAGAAAGGTCACTGATTTAAATTAGTGCTGAGCAAAGTTTAATTGCATCCAAAAGTTTGTTTTGAATAAATTTGTTTATTGTACCCAGGAGCAAATGTTTCATAGATAATTATATATTTGTATCAAACATTTGATTTTTAAATATGAATAATTCTCAAATATGCATGTGTATAATATACAGTATGCACACTTAAATTTGTCTACTTTTATTTGATTAATTATTGTCCAGCACTAATTTAAGTTATTTAATCAAAAGTGACTATAGTCAGCCTTAGATCTTTATTTTGATTATTAAATCTAAAGGAAATTTGAAATGATTTAAAAACATGATTTACTAGATTATTCAAAACTTGACTATTTAATGTAGTCAATTTAAATAACTTGGAATGTACTAAATGTTCCCATTTATTTTAAAGTTGGATGGAACTAAGTATTTCCATTTAAGGGGATGTATTCTGTGATGACCATCTGCAATGAACCATAAACCTTTTCACAAAAGTTACCAGTTTTTAGCAAATTGACAATGCATTGCCCAAGTATCAAATGAATGGGCTGTACATTGTCAAAAACTACCTGGGGAATAGAATAATACAAAAAAAATATATAAAATAAATATAAAGTCCAAAAATCTGTAAAATACTATGAGCCTGTGTAAAAAAGAAAAAGAATTTCGTATATAATATAATACGTAATAATACAATGTGGCCACTAGAGAGCAGAAAATTGTAATTATGCTACTCGAGTAAAACTTTCAAAAGGAAGGGGTTTAAACATACACCAGAGTCAATAAAACACTGTTGTGTCGGGTTTGGTTAGAAACCACAGGCCTGTCAGGTTTCCTCCAGAGAATGAAAACTCAGACAGCGACACACGATAAAGATGGCATTCTGCTTTTCTGCTTAGTGTTGATAAAGGAGAGGGTTAATGAATGTCAGCTCTCGTGCTTCATGTGTGCTGAAGTGGCCGATACACATTGATCTTTGACTTCACTTACTGTGTTACTAAAACACCTGCTATGTTATAAGTCTAACGATATTATCCTTACAGTAGCCTATCCAAATATTCCAAGTATATGTTTTTAAAATGCATTTCCAACTTACAATATGCAACAGAGGTGGATGGACCTCTAAAATATATAGGCCTATTATATACTGTAGACTAACTTAGAGTAACATATTTCTTATATACAGCATTTTTAATGTTCCTTGCTTTAGACTTTTTAGGCATCAAATAAAGATTTCCATGTTACATGTTAATTTTTAGAAAATAATTAGGCAAATGTATTTTTAAATGCTTTTAAAAATATTTTCAAAAATAGAGGAAAAAATGGGCAACAAATGTATTTGTAGAAAATATATTTAATATGGTTTATTTTTAAATATATTTCAAAACGCACATAAATGGTCATGAAGTATAGATTTCCAAAGATTTAATAAACAATGTGGACAATATTTACATATTGGATTGTATGAATTAACAAAAATATTATTCCAAGACAGTAACACATATTTGAATCATGCGGACTGAATTTCCATTGATTTTTCAGCGGACTGGCTTGACTTATTTTTAAGGCATGAGATTTGTAAGGCTTGTTATTTGAAATTACATTCATTGTGTGTGCAAGGTACACCTAAACCAGAAACGCTACCCATCATTTAAAATGCAGCTTTAGAAAACAAAATGCATTTACAGTGTGTATCTACTTTCATTTTATAGTATTAGAGGTTAGTTTTTACAATTTTGCCCACATAATTGTCCTTGGCCTCACAGTGGCGCAGTGGGTAGCACGATCGCCTCACAGCAAGAAGGTCGCTGGTTCGAGCCTCGGCTCGGTCAGTTGGCGTTTCTGTGTGGAGTTTGCATGTTCTCCCTGTGTTGGCGTGGGTTTCCTCCGGGTGCTCCGGTTTCCCCCACGAGTCCAAAGACATGTGGTACAGGTGATTGGGTAAGCTAAATTGTCCCTAGTGAATGGGTGTGTGTGGATGTTTCAAAAGGTAATAGACAATCGAAAATGCCAATAGCACAAAAATGATGGGCAAAATGTAGGCTAATATTGTAATTTTAAGTAGTTCACTATGAATAATTTTAGGCCAACTAAAATAATACAAAATGTATTTATAGTTTAAATGTCTTTCAAATAATAAATGTAATAGTTATATTTAAATTATGGAATTTTAATGCTTGCAGAATCTTTTCCATTCTGTCACAACAATTCTGCTCTGGTGTTGCTTATGTTCTGTCACCTTTAGCTTGAGTTCTTGTCAATTTGTTGCTATACTGATAACTTTACCCACCTGTTCCCTGTTTTATTGATAGCCTGTTTCAGTGTATTTAAACTGTTTTCTCAGTTTCGTATTCTGCATTAATACAACAATTTATGCGAATCTCAACAAATTTGCTTGATGTTTATTGAAGTGTCTGTATTCCGCGTTTGTTCTGCGACAGACAATAAGCTCCGCTTTTGACTGGAACTTCATATGCTACTTTGGATGTGTTTATATTCACTTTTCATGGTTCATTAGTTATCAAATAAATGTAATATTTATCACAAAACCGTAAAACGTGTTCCCTTTCTGTTTTGCAAATGTACAAAGAATAGATATTATTTATGAAAATTAATAAATAAACGCTTAATTTACAAGATTTAAAAATATATATACTTGAAAATAATTTGAAGAATAAACCTGTATTGAGTTGCGCGCACACATACAGGTGTCCGCGCAGGGCGTGACCGTGGGCAAAGCAGCGGGTGCAGGTTAGAGAGAGAGAGAAAGAGAGAGGGAGAGAGCATGCGTGAGGGAACAGCTCTTTCAGACCGATTATAGAAAAGAGAGGGAGAGGGAGGAAGACAGATTAAGCAGACTGAACACAACTGTTGTTTTAATCCTCTGAGCGGATAGATTTAGATGAGGGAAAAAAACTACTGGTTTGGAGGAGAGCAGCCATATTGCATGGACCTTTGGTGGAATAACAAGACTCTGTGTCGGAGCAGGAATCCGCGGAGTTCAGGAGCAAACATCTAGACTTCGCGAGCCGCTCCGACGCTACTTTTACGTCTTATTTTCACATTTCCTATTTATTATTTATTTATTCTATTTTCTGGATAGTGTTAAACAACAGACAGAAAGATGAAGGACCGACTGGAACAACTAAAGGCGGTAAGCGTGTGTTTGTATTTTTTGTTTAGTAAACGCGACAGAAATGAGCGGCTGTTCATACTCCTCTACAAGTGTATGGGTATGTCATTACGTAATGGAGTTTGAGGAAAACCTTCGTGTCCTGTTAAGTGCAGCGCTCACAGTGTGAATGAGAAATAGTTGTAACTTTTCCGCTTCTGCTACTTGTAATGGTGCCCCCAAAGAAGAAATATGATAATACAGAAGTTGAACAACTTAGTGGAGTGTGTGTATGAATGTACGACAAGTGCTGTCATAATAAGATGTCGCGTAAGGAGTGAAAAGAGGACGGTAGATGGTGTCGGACAGCTGATGTGGTCATCTGACTCATGGAGGGGGTCACACTCCTCAGATGGGGGATGGGAGATGAGGATGATGATGATGATGCTGACCTTCATACTTCTATGAAAAATAAAAAATAGGCTTACTTTTCGGTTATGTAGCCACAGTGATAAGAAGAGACACTGTTCGGCGTTATTTTGGACCTCGACTGTATGGTTTTTAAACATGGACCATGGTGCTTTTTTGGAAATGTATAGTTTTTGTTTTATGGCATTTGTTTTGTAAAGTATGTTTCATGATACTGCTATGTATTCCATACATAATCCATTTATGGTTATTATATGTGCCAAATTGCTAAGTATTATACATATAACCCAGTACTAAATCTTTTACGTATATGTAAAGCGACCGTGTATCATGTTTTACAGAAATATAATCAAATACTCCCTTGGGCATGTATCATTGTGCTACAATTATTTTTTTTTGTATGTGATGTTATTAGACACGTGTTTCAGTAGTACTAAAATATATATAATGCAAACCTACCAGGTCTTTGGATATATATTATCACTTTAATACCTTTTTCTTGATGTGTTTTAAAACATATGAGTACTATATCTTGGTTTTTGGGGTATGTGTCCGGATGCTAATATGTTTTATATATGTACCATGTTTTTCAGTCATGTATTCCAATACTGGCTTTTGGGCCAGTATCATGGTACTACCACATTACACATGTTAACCAGTATTTACTGGACATGTATCACCATTATGCTGCTGTGTTTCTTGATATGTTTTTCAAGGATACAGGATTGTACTACTGTACTACAATGTAGTGTACTACAGCAGTGTTTTTGGCATTCATCTTGACTGTAAAACATTCTAGGTTCCTCACAATTCCTTCATGTTGTCCCAACACAAATTGGTCCCATGAAATTAAAATAGATATTAAAATTATATGTTAGTATCAGTATTGTTAGTTTTTAGGATATCTATAAGCTAGTGCGCTCCAAAACAGTGACAAAATTCACATTTAGAAAATATAAAACGTATATAAACATGTTAAGCTTGTAGTTTGTCACTTCCGCCTAAAAGGTTTAATTCATGTCACCTCATACTTTAGTTTCTCATCAAATGTTTACCAATCAAATACTCTCTTGTGTCTGACATGCCCAACCCCCCCCCCCCAAGATGCTTTACATTTGCTTTTCATTTGATGCGCTTGATCTCAATCACTCTCACTGGCAGAGATATGATCAAACGAAACACTATTGCCGTCTTTTTTTAAAAAGGCGGAGCTACACTGTCCCACCCTCTCCATGATTCGGTTATGTCAAACATTAAATTAAAAAAGTGCACATTTCAAAGCACTTAACGGGACCTTTAGGTTAACTTAATAATTTTTACAAATGTAGTAGATTGAACATTGTTTTTGAATAACTTGTATAAGCAAATTATCTGCTGAAAACAACAAAAACCACAGAAGTTTTCAATAAAACATTTATTAAAAACAATACCAACCATCAACTTTAAAGCAGTATATTGTAATGCATTCATATGTTTGTGACAGATTTCATTACAATTTTGCGGTTTTAACATGTCACAAAAGGAAAGCAGCAAAATACCAGGGGAGATCCAAAGGGACTGTTACAGTTTCTATTTAAACCAATACAATTCTCATTTTAACCATTACAAAATCTGTGTGGTTTCTTTAGTTACTTATTGTATTTCAGACGCATATCATCATCTTGCCATTTATAGCCATTTTCATAGCATGTTTTCCAGACATTTATCTCAATACTACAATGTTTTGAGCATGTACCACATGGTACTACGTGTATTGGCCATGACACTTCAGCTAACATTTTTGATCTGTTATAGCAATATCTTGTCATATTTTCAGGTTAACTGAAGTATGGTATTAGCATCTGATGACATTGGGCCACTGGATATATTATGTGATATATATTAGAGTACTGTAGGTGAGGCTGAGTTTATCCGGGTGTGTTGGGCAGGGTGTCTGATTTTATGGGTAGGGTCAGAGGTGAGGATTTGTTTCTGTGGCAACTCTGTCCCAGTCAAACATTTCCTTTGTTGACTGTTCCCCGAAGCAGTCTGCCAGGCAAGAGGAACTTGTGTGCGTGCGTGTGTTTATAGCCGTGCCTTATTTACATTAGTCATTGCTTTGTTTCCGTGCTATTTTGCATACAGAAAATCTTGCTTGCTCAGTTTTTATGTAGTCTCTTGTTACTGGTTTCATCTTTATACCTTTCTTCGTTAAGGTAAAATAATGACATTTTTACATGTTCTGTTTTTTTTCTCCAGCAAATGCTGCTGACAACAATGCCGAAGATGGGCGGTTACCTAGGTGTTGCTTTGTGGTTGTAGATGTTTTTAGCATATTGTTGTATCAAGATGTGTTTTGGTAATTGAGTGCTCTGGCAGGATTACATTATGTCATGTTCTCATTGGCACATTGTCTTATCACTTCTGTATTTTCATTGGTTCACAGTCACTGCCCTTTATCTTTAGTATTTCTTTTGTGTCATTGGTGGTTTTGGTCATCTGTTACTCATAGTTTTGTATTTAAATAGTTGAATTTACTATTAGTTCCAATACTTCATTATGTTCTGCTGTTCCAAGTTTATAGTGTTTTTTTGTTTTGTTTTTGCCAAACTGCACTTGGGTTCTTCACACCATCATCTTTTTCTCTGTGTCACTGAGTGAAAATTGAAAAAATATATATAAGCAAGTGATAATATACATATTGCAGAATAAAGTCTGACAGGGGTATGGTTCTTTAATATGGTTAATGCCACCTTTCCACTATTGGGCCAAACGGTTTTTGCTTAACAATTTCATTCTGTGCTGATTCGGGCCAGTCAGCACAGACACGGCTTAATTTTCCATGGTGGTACTGATAACAAAGCTTTCTGTAAAGTAATTCAAATACGTCAGTCATCGCCTTGATAACATAAGATCAGATATTTCTGTTTTAGGAACTCCTTTTTTAGATTTTTACTAGTTTGATTAAGAAATAAAACAATATAAATAAGTAATACAACTGAAACCATACTCCACTGTTCTTAGAAACATTTGGCACAATAGTGGAAAAGTGTCTAAGATGGTTGCTTTATGGCATGGTCTTGTATCATCCTATAGGGTTTTTATTTTGTCTGATTGTGACTTTATTTAATCTGAATGGTTAGGCCTGTTAATTCATTTATTCATTTTCTTTTCGACTTAGTCCCTTTATTAATCTGGGGTTGCCACAGCGGAATTAACCGCCAACTTATCCAGCATATGTTTTAGGCAGCAGATGCCCTTCCAGCTGCAACCCATCACTGGGAAACATCCATACACACTCATTTATTACAGACAATTTTAGCTTACCCAATTCACCTATAGCACATGTTTTTGGACTTGTGGGGGAAACCGGAGCACCCGGAGGAAACCCACGCCAACACGGGGAGAACATGCAAACTCCACACAGAAATGCCAACTGACCCAGCCGGGGCTCGAACCAGCAACCTTCTTGCTGTGAGGCGATTGTACCCACTGCGCCACCGTAGGCCTGTTAATAATCTGTTCAAAGAATAATTAAAGTGAATGCAGTGACCACTGCTGCTTACAAAAGGGTGTGTGTGTATATATATATCGCTCAAACGAACACTAGATACAGATGGGGTGAAGGTGGCTTTTATACAGCTAGACATTGATAAGCAATGCACATACACAAACTTTCTAGCAATAGCACAGTCCATATTACTGTGCAATATGCCATAAATTGCAACCATAGGCTACACTAGTTTTAGTATAAAGTATTTACAAAATTACTTTTAGATTGATCTCTTTTAAAAACTCAGAAATGTGGATTTGAATAGCAGTAAAATTACCACACAGCCATGGTGTTTTTAGAAAAAACAGTAATTGGGTTGGGATTTTTACCTTGGTGGTGAAAGAAAAAAACATTCTGTATTTGGACGAATATAAAATCACAAAAAAAGATGTATGTATGTATGTGTCTGTTTGTATGGATTTATGTATATGTGGATGGATGGATATATGTTAAGCCACTAAATCAGTGGTCTAATATTTATAAGATAATAAAATATTTAAGTTAAATATTTTAAGTAATTAAACTTGGCAATAATTAAACTTAATTTTTAAGTTTATTTATTGCTGTAATTAGGACATTGCTTAACATCCTTAACACTGCTGCTGCTACAACTCAACCCCTTCTCCCTCAGCGAACTGATCTGAACTGAACCATAACATGGCCCCAATTCCATGAACCAAAATGAACCGGGGCATTGGCGCATCATTACACCCATACTGCACACATTGTCTTAATTTTATCCAGTTATACAAGTCCCTTTTTAGTCTTGACTGTTATCAAAGTCTCTTTCAAGGAAAGTCTGTGACCATATTTGCGATGTCCAAAACCAAAATCCTGTCCAATGAACGGGAGAATCCTGAAATCTCTCAAACTGCCCACTGAACTTGGAATTAAATCATATACTTCAAATCTGCACCACAATCTAAAGTGCCCTGTCCCATTATTGCTGTTGCTTAAAAATTTATTACATTTAAAACATGCTCAAGCTACTTTGTGTGCACAAAGATTGCAGAGAGACCAATTTCCTTTACTGCTGTTTCAGTGGTAACCAGAGGACTAGATTACAAACACTGGAAGAACAAGGACACAGCCCAGAGCAAAGAGTGGATGACACTGGAAGGACACAATGTGGATATGATTTGATGTTATTTCTCCTGTCAAAATCAACACAGGCATACAGTATTCGCCAAATGACAGTGCTTACCATAACAACCAAGCAAATCTGTCCAGACCCCTTCCCCAGGGAATCACGTAGCTGATTCACAACTTGCTATTTTCATTAGAAGATGGTACTCTCTTTTACTTTGGCGGCCATATTGAGTGTTTGCTGTCTTTAAACTTGCTTTTGTATATATCTATAGTCTTTGGTTTTATACAGTCTGACAACGATGACATTTGAGATGCCACAGTGTAACGGCTTAGGGATCATGTTCTTACAGTCTGACAAGAAACAATCATTAAGAACCAGCTTAACACAATGAAGCTTAGTATTAATGACATAGCAACGTTTTATTCCTAGAGTTAAGTGTCTGTTCACATCCTTTAACCCTAAGTGTGAGGAATGGTATTAGTGACGTTTGTCTTCGCAAACACATGCACTAACAGTTGTATGGGGATGTCTGTGTGTGACCCTCTGTGCTATAGGAAATCCTGTGGCGAGACAAACATCTTCAGTCCTAATCTCTAAATGCAAGAGTTTGTCTTTCTGTGTTTCTCTGTAATGTTTAACTTGGTGTGGCTGTGCCGTTCTTCTCGTCTTATTTGTGCAAATAAGGTTATGCTAGGCTAAGCACACACACTGGTTTTCTTCTTGGAGCACTAAAGGAACTGTGGGACATTAAACAGCTAAACGGGAACACTGTAACAATTATTGTACTTTTTTTCTGTCCTTCCTGGAAATCCAAACGGCCTCATTCTGAGAGTGTTAGCAAGATGAGGACAGAAAAACACTGTATAACAGACTTTACACTTATGGGACACTGTTAACTTGAACTCACTATACTTTAACTTAGTAAGACACTAATTTCTCTCTACTGGTCCCTCAGCAGGAAGTCTCTTGTGGGCTTATCTTTATACTTCACTTCACTGCTTTTTCAGCACATTGCATTTGTGTGTGTGTGTGTGTGTGTGTGTGTGTGTGTGTGTGTGTGTGTGT
>CAIGQW010055024.1:1862677-1893601 GCA_903798125.1 Danio choprae
GTGTGTGTGTGTGTGTGTGTGTGTGTGTGTGTGTGTGTGTGTGTCACTTTACATAAAAGCATCTGCTAAATGAATAAAAAGTACAAACCGTCCATCAGTTTCCCACCATCACAAATCATCTAACCAATCCCATCAATTTGCTTATAATTATCTTAACATTATCTTTATTTACAATACATATTTACTGGTTTTCAGCATTGCCACCAGTCACAGATATATCTGTTGATTTCTTTACCACAGTGGCCAATCAGAAGTGTTTATTTTAAGCAGGATCAATAGGCTGGAGTTTCTGTTCCCTCACAAATCCTCTCTTTATAAAAAAAAAACAATGTAGATATGGGGTAAATAAGAGATTCATAGTGCATTGTTAAACACTATATATATTTGCCACTTGCCATTGTGTAGAGTTTACTTCTGCTAACTCAGTGAAAGTGGAACAGGTAGAGCTGGTGTAATTGGGTAGAGGTGAGGGCTAATTTGCATATACTTGGTTCCACATATACTTAATGAAGTAAGGTATAGTGTAATATTCAAGCCACTTTAAAACATTAAGAAATTGTACACAGAAATAAAAGTGGGTTGATTATATATTTTTTGCATTTGTTTTTGGTTAGTTGGCTAACATGTATTTCATTCATTGCAATGATAACTGTTTATGCTTTAAATATGAACTATAATTGCCCTGCGTGTATATATCTGTACAGCCATTGAAAGGAATCTTGAGACAGAAGAAGTGGAAAGAGTATCGGCCGACATTAGGATACGTAAATCACAGGTTAGTCAACATCCTGCTCAAATATCACACACAAAAGCACATTCTCCATTAACTCTGCCCTCATGTTGCTCCTCCAGCACGCTGTTCTTTCCAGAAAGTTTGTTGATGTCATGACCAAATACAATGAAGCTCAGATAGACTTCAGAGAGAAGAGCAAAGGTCGCATTCAGAGACAACTAGAGATCAGTAAGTGTTTCCCGCTCACTCATCCCTGTCTAAACACCAGCACACAAGTCTAAGCTTCAGTACAAAATGTGGTTGAACCCTGTCAAACTGACACTGTGTTATTCCCCTTTTCTGCCTTTGACTTGCTTTTGTTCTGCTTCTCGCTCTAGCTGGTAAAGCCACAACGGATGAGGAGCTGGAGGAGATGCTGGAGGGGGGAAACGCAGCCGTTTTTACAGCAGGGGTAATGTATATGTCAAGACCAACCATTCAAAACTTCTCTGGTCTTCATAACACACTCCCATTGATACTGCTTGTGATCTGTAATCCAAACAGGGAGTGTTTGTGACACCCTTTTCAGCTAAATACTAAATATATTTGATCTGTTTTGGATTTTAAATGGAAAATTTCACCCCAAAAATGTAATTCTGTTATCGTTGACTCATCATTCACTTGTTCCAAACCTGTTTGAGTTTGTTGAACACAAAACAAGATAATGCTGGAAGAAGAAGCCATTGAAATCCATAGTAGGAACAAAAAATATGAAAGTCAATGGCTGTAGAGAGTAATGAACATGTTTTTAACATGTTATTTAAAGGGACAGTTCACCCAAAAATGAAACTTCCCTCACACTCAAGTGGTTGTATGATTTATGATGATTTTCGACAGAAGAAAGAAATTCATAAAAGTTTAGAACCGCTTGAGTGTGAACAAACTTTCATTTTTGGGTGAACTGTCCTTTTAAATAACACGTTCATTACTCTCTCACAATAATTTTTTTCAATTCATTAGAATATGTATATAGGCTAATATAACAAGCTACTATAGACCATAAAACAAACAAAAAAAACAAACGAGGCTACTATTTTTTTCCCCAGTTTATTCATATTTTTCACCCCAAACATCCATGACATATTTGAATTGAACAATGTTGGCTAGTAATCATGGAACCACCCTACGCGAATTATATAAATAATTTTAAGTCAACACAGTCATTCAAAACCAAAAGGTCATCCACGGTTAGAGTAAAGCAATCACCAACAGAATAGTTTCAGGTGGGGATTAATGTACACACAGATGGTGGATACCAGTCATGAAGTGAATGTAAATAGTTGAGACAAATTTATAATGATATTTGCTAAAATGTGCTAAACATAAAAGGACCCTTTTTATCTAGTAAATGAATTTGTTAAAAATAAACGATGGCTCAAAATAAGACTTTGTTCATAATGTCCACCAATAAATAAGTTTTATTAAGAAATGTTGACTCTGGTCGACCTGTGAATCATCACAACATGCAATAAAATGAAACATTTGAGTGATTCATTGTTTCCTATGATTGTGGTTACTGTGTAAATACACTCTTATCTCATGGTCTAATGGCAGCTGCAACAGTACAGATGAGAACTAACTGACCCACAAACTTCTTAATGCACACACCATATTCATTTTCATTTGAAGTAACAATCCAATGCTAATACTTACTTTTTCATTTTCATTGTTGTAATAACTCTTTAGTCACTTTATGGCGAACAATAGTTAACTGTGGTTGGAACCAGGGTGCAAATTATTGTGGGCTTTGATGGGGATTGACCCCCCAAAACAAGATGTATTGGGGGGTCAGCTCTTTAATAGTGAGAAATAGTTTTCTCTGATCTGTATTTTAAATAATAATATTCATAATTAAAATAATAGATCATATAAATATACATTTAGCCACCCTGTAATGGTTCATAACATTGTGAATGCATATGCCCATCGGGCTCATCAATAATGTAATTAAAATAAATACATAAACTTGATTCACTTAAGCATATATTACACTAACTAACATTACTTTACTTCTTAATTCTAAAGTTATATTATTCCTTCACAAAAAAAGCTATTATATTATATTATATTATATTATATTATATTATATTATATTATAGAAGTTGTACTAAAGTTGGGGCAGTATCTTTTCAAAGTTTGCATTTATATGTAAAAGGTCTTAAATGTATATATTAGTATCTAAAGTATACATATTAGTCATTAAAAAGTGCAAAAATGGCCTCTTTGAATCTGTTAAATATGTAGGTCCACTGTGACCTTTATTTCAGTTACATAATAGTTTCATATATTTTTTTTTACTAAAATTATTTTACAATTTTTTTTTACCTTCTCCAATTTACAAAATACAATACTCTTGTTTTGAAATATAGTAACATTTTACAATATGGGACACCTAGTTAATAATAGTTAATGTATTTACTATCACAATTAATGTTTGTAATGTGGCACGGTGGCTCAGTGGCTAGCCTTTCGCCTCACAGCAAGAAAGTCGCTGGTTCGAGTCCCGGCTGGGCCAGTTGACATAACTATAAGTGAACTGAATTAACTAAATTGGCCGTAGTGTATGAGTGTGTGTGAAGGTGAGAGTGTATGGGTGTGGCTGGAGGGGCATCCGCTACATAAAACATATGCTGGAATAGTTGGCGGTTCATTCCACTGTGGCGACCCCTGATAAATAATGGACTAAGCCGAAGGAAAATTTATGAATGTATTAAATAATTTTTGTACTGCATTACTTAATCGAAGTTCATCATTTACTAATGAATCAGTTAATGCACTCTCAGGCAACATAAACTAATTTTCTTTAACTTCCATTGACAAGGATGAATAAATGCTGTAATAAATGTATTGTTCATTGTTTGACCATGGTAATAAACACATTAACTACGTGTTCCATTTTCTAAAGTTTTGCCGAAAACATCAGCAGTTCATACATACTTTCAGTATCACCTTTGCTTAAAATTACTTTGTATAAAATTAACCCTACTGCCAAGAAAGTTTGAGCTTACAGGCATGTGGCTGTGACAATAACTCTTGGATGCTTTTCGAGCTATCCTGGATCATGTCAAACCATCAACAATTAAACCCAGCTAACTAATCCACGTACACTGTAGAAAATACTGGGTTTCACACAATTGATTTGTGTTGGGCAACATGATGGAATAAAGTGAACTTAACAGTTTTTAAAAATTTAAGTAGATTGAACATAAAACAATTAAGTTGTCTAAAAAAAAAATCAAGAATTGTGTTGTTTTAGCTTATTTTAAATAAGTCGTTTAAACAAACAGCAAACGCCATATTTTGAGTGTACGAAAAATGGCCCCCTGATCGGTCTGCTGTCTGTGTTGTAGATTGTGGATTCAGGGATCTCCAAACAAGCACTGAGCGAGATCGAAGCTCGTCACAAAGACATTGTGCGTCTGGAGAGCAGCATAAAGGAGCTGCACGACATGTTTGTGGACATCGCCATGCTGGTGGAGAGCCAGGTAAACTCCATCTTTCATCACAAGCATCTGTTTTCTCCATCTTTTCATACTGGCTGTGTTTTTCGACGTCCCCTTCATCGTCACGCATTACCGTCTCTTTCTTTCCCTCTCCATCTCTAGCATCTTTTTCTCCTTTCTTCCTTGTTCAAATTCGCTCTGTTGGTTGCTAAGTCATATGCAGCTGGTTGGAGTGACATCCCATCAGCCCCTTCTTTCACATGTGAGTGCTCTCTGTGTTTACAATGGCTTTTCCTTTCCCTCACTTTTCCTCTCATTCATTTACATGATTTGATGACAAACAAGATCCACCCATTACATAATAAATCATCATTTGTTTAAAATAACTAAAGTCTATGGCTCTTCCAAAACCCTGTGAGCTGCCCGTCTCTTTGACATTTTAAGCATCATTGGTAGGATGAAAGCTACTCCTAAAAAGTTAATATTATACTGCTTTAAAAGAGTCAATGATTTGGTCAACGCTAATGCAGCATTGCATGTTATTTAAGGATAAAGGTGGACAATGGTAATTAGTATTTATGCTATATTTTATGGGATGGTTCACCAAAAATGACAATTCTGTTATCTTTTACTCACCCTTGGCTTGTTCCAAACCAGTTGAAGTTTTTTTTTCTGTTGAACACAAAATAAGATATTTTAAATAATGATGGATACCTGTAACCATTGATATCCATAGTAGGAAAAACAAATATGTAAAGTCTATGGTTACAGGTTTTCAAAATTCTGCAGTATATCTTCTTTTGGGTTCAATAGAACAAAGGTTTGGAACAAGTCATGGGTAAGTAAATGATGGCAGAATTTTAATTACTGGGTGAATGAACCCTTTAACTTTTTGATATTTAAATATATGTTGTTTTGGGATTTTCCAAAGAGGTCTCTAAATGCTGTATTTATTTAATCAAAAATACAATTAAACTTTTGTTTTAAATCTTTTTTTTTTAATCTATTTGATGCCAAGCAGAATTGTTTGCATCATTACTCCAGTCTTCAGTGTCACAAAAATTATATTTTATGAAAGCATCTTTCATGATTCTTCTTCATTTGTGAAAGTCTTTCACAATTCTTTACTTAATTTACTGTTTACTTAATTCTTTCCTTAAAAGAACAGCACTTATTTATAATATTTTTTTATAATAAAAATATCTTTACTCTTACTTTTGATCAATTCAATGGATTATTCCTAAATATATGTGATAATATCATTCAAAAAACAAGAAACAAGGGGCAGGACGGTGGCACAGTGGGTAGCAATCTCGCCTCACAGCAAGAAGGTCGCTGGTTTGAGCCTCGGCTGGGTCAGTTGGCATTTCTGTGTGGAGTGCATGTTCTCCCCGTGTTTGCGTGGGTTTCCTCCGGGTGCTCTGGTTTCCCACACAAGTCCAAAGACATATGCAGTACAGGTGAATTGGGTAAGCTAAATTGTCCGTAGTGTATGTGTGTGAATGGAAGTGTGTGGGTGTTTCCCAGTGATGGGTTGCAGCTGGAAGGGCATCCGCTGCGTAAAACATATGCTGGATAAGTTGGTGGTTCATTCCGCTGTGGCGACCCCTGATGAATAAAGGGACTAAGCCGAAAAGAAAATGAATGAATGAATGAATGAGACAAGAAACAATTAAAATGTCAAGCATAAGTGACCATTAACTAGCAGGTTGCTGCTCATGCGGTGTGTTTCAAATCAATCACTTATTATTTCCGTGTCAGCTGGGTTTCTCTCTATGTAGACTGTAACCACTGAAGCAGTTCACTAGGTTTTGGAGAAGAGCTCAAATAATATAATAAATCCACATGATCTTTAGAGGTCTGATACCTTGTTGACCAATTTATTTTGCTTATTAACTGCTTACTATGGAGACAAACTGAAAGGTAAGATTGTGGTATTTCTCTCAAATTGATTTCATTTATGAATTTATGATTCAGTTAATCGGGAGGGGTTGTTTCTAAAAGACAGTTTGGTAACACTTTATGTTGACTACAAACTAGAAGTCATTAGACTTATTAATAGGCTTGACTGCTTAATTTCTGCTAAAGTTTTATTTTAATGGTCCATTGACAGTCATTTTTCAGACTATAAATACAGTAACTCAATGGTCATAGTGTTGCTGTGGAGAATTTTTGTCAAACTGTGCTGTATCAATATTTTCCCTACCCCTATTGCAAAGTTACTAATAGTCAACAGAATCACTAAGGCAGTTTTTATATGCCATCTTAGGATTCATTTTTATTGATCGATTACAAGTGAGAGATGCTAAATTTAGGTAAAACCTGGTCTAAAACATTTTGAGCTTGTCCATTTTCAACCACTTCCAGAGGTATTGGAAAATGCATTTGATATTTTATACACGTTTTTAAACTTGACGTATGAATGGCTTTATAAACAACAATGGAAGACATACAGCAGATTATGTACTTGCTTTTTGGTATGTGACTGTTTGTCACAAGTAGTCGACAAGCTTTGTTTGAACACGGTTCATTGCTGTGCACATCATTGTATTGTATTGTTGTTATTATTATTATTATTATTATTATTATTATTAATAATATTAAAAATGGCGCTTCCTGTGTTGTCATTCCCTTGTTTGTTGCATGCTCTGGTGAATCTAACTCCACTCTTTTAGTGCCAAACTGTTGTATCAGGAACCCTTATGGAAAAGGTTGGCAAAAAAGTGGCATGGTACTGTTCGCTATATTCATAGCTTTGATAGTGGAAATGGAAATAAGTGTGTATCGTACCATACTGAACTGTACCTCTCAGTGAAAATGAGCCAATGGCTACTGACCCCACAAAAAAAAAAAAAAACATAAAAAAAAATCTGAAATCACAATAGACTTTCTAATGAACGGAATTAGAAAAGTGGTTGAAAGTGTCTAGAAGAGCAGGATTAATACTCCAGACATAAATGTGAATGTCTTCCTTGTCTACTTGTGTTCCAAATCACCAAATACTTTAAATCAAGGTGAAAAGGGATCAAAATGTGTAATCATCAGTTTTCATACATCTAAAATAAAGTATATCAAACATTTCTTGAATTATTACCCAGCAAAAACTCAATTGGACTTTTTTAATATGGGATCAGGTTGCCACAATATATCGGTTGTTCTGCTGTTTAACTTAGTCAACAATTATATTTTTATAATAATATGGAAACAGTTTTGCAAACTAGCCCTGTACTATGGATGTACATCTTGTTTCTGAGTACAGAAATATAGTGTTTGTGTTTTCATCATTGTGTTTGTTTTTATGTTTCAGGGCAACATGGTTGATAACATTGAGGTGAATGTGGGTAAAGCAGTTGATCACGTTGAAGCGGCAAGGGATGAAACCAAGAAAGCAGTCAGGTATCAGAGTAAAGCCCGGAAGGTATGAACCTCACCTGATGCTGACAGACTTTGTGGCTTCTGCTGTTTTTCTCTTCCTTTTTTCTCCCCCCCTTTCCTCTTCGTTCTCTTTTTGCTTCTCTCTTCATCACCCAAAATCCAACAAAGGGTGGCATGATTGATAGGATTGAGAACAACATGGACCAGTCAGTGGGTTTCGTGGAGCGAGCCGTTGCTGACACTAAAAAAGCAGCAAAATTTCAGCAGGAGGCTCGGCGTGTGAGTTCAAAATAAATATGAGGCCTCGTCCTTCTGTCCCACCCTTTCCCAAAGCCTCTCCTTACTGTTTCTGAACCCATGACGTCACACACAAACAAACAAAGTGATTATTACATAATCCTGATACGCCCTGAAACTTCCCATTACAGGATTTCAGAGAATCTCAGCAGGTAATTTCAAAACAAGTCACATATCTTCCCTTTTCAGGACATATTAATAGCTACAAAATGTTCGACAATCTTGACAAGACACATGGATGGTCTTTGGTGAACTGTGAGGTAAAACAGTGATGGTATCTAGTGCTGTAACGGTAGTAAGAAGTTAAACCTTTTTTTATAACTTTTATTGATACAGATAGTACAGAAAACACATGATGTAAGGTAGGGTGAAATTTTACAACACTAATATGAGCTGGGCTGGATTTATTCATAGGCATGTGTTTATGCTTACATGTTCAGGGGGTGCAGTTACAATGAGGACACATAAACATTTGAATTATTATTAATAATAAATAACTAAAGTACTAAAACAAACATGAAATGCATCCAAGGTAGAAACTATGATCTATAGATCAGTGGATGTGGGATATGTCAATTTATCAAAACAGCTTCAACTCCAAGTCAATCCAAAATGTAGTAATAAAAAGCCTTTATAATTACATGGTTTTACATTTAAAATTCCTTTGCCTATGTCACAAAAAAGATAAATCTGGTGCTCATTATGAGTACCACCGGAGAGCGTATAACATTGATATTTAAACCAACCTCAATTGCTTAATTCACAGTTATTTCTTGTGAAAGCCTCATCTGTGTGCATAATAATCTAAAATCGGGGGCACGGTGGCTCAGTGGTCAGCACTGTTGTCTCAAAGCAAGAAAGTTGCTGGTTCGTGTCCCGGCTGGGCCAGTTGGCATTTCTGTGTGGAATTTGCATGTTCTCCCCGTGTTCACGTGGGTTTCCTCCAGGTGCTACGGTTTCCCCCATTGTCCAAAGACATGCAGAATAGGTGAATTGAATAAACTAAATTGGCCGTATTGTATGAGTGTGTGTGAATGTGAGAGTGTATGTGTGTTTCCCAGTACTAGGTTGCGGCTGGAAGGGCATCCGCTGTGTAAAACATATGCTGGAGTAGTTGACAGTTCATTCTGCTGTGGCGACCTCTGAAATAGAGACTAAGCCGAAGGAGAATGAATGAATAAATAATCTAAATCTTGTTTTGCCTTTGAAGCTACTGAGGATCAATTTGAATTGACACAACAGAAATGTTATGTACTCCACTTGGTTTTCTTATTACATTTTTTAAGGGATGCTCCCAAAGAGAAAATACTCATTATTTATTCATTCATTCATTTTTCTTTGGCTTAGTCTCTGATTTATCAGAGGTCGCACAGCGGAATGAACTGCCAACTATTCTGTCATATGTTTTACGCAGCACATGCTCTTCCAGCCACAACACAGTAGTGGGAAAACCTCTATAGAATGCCAAAAAAGCTTATGAAATATTTAAATTATTAAAGCAGTGCAAAATGTTTTTCTTTCTTTCTTTCTTTCTTTCTTTCCTTCTTTCTTTCTGTGCTTGCATGTAATGAATGTCATTGAAGATTTTCCATCAGAGATTGTATTTTGGTCCAGACTTGTGTCTGTATTAATTGTTTGTTACTTAAATAGTCAACGTAGATGCTATAACAGTGTGTTGTCTGTGTGTTTCTTCACAGAAAATTATTATTATAGTGTCTGTGGTTTTGGTGATTTTGGCCATTATTGCGTTGATAGTGGGTTTATCTGTAGGTCTGAAAAGATGATACTGGTGAGTACATTTTAGAGGAACGTGTGTAACATCTGGGAAATGGGAATGGTGTTAGTGGATTATGCAGATATGGAGCTCTGGATATTAGTTGGTCTTCTCTAGTCTTCCTCTCAGATATTAAAGATGCTGGGCTTTGGGGTCTTTTTGTATTGATGATTTTAAAGTTCTCTGTGACTACGTACACTGTGAAGTTTCATGAGTGACAACCGCATTTAAAAATAGGATTGAATTCCCTAATTGATCATTTTGGTTGTGTACACAAAAAGACTTGATCCTAAAATTGCAACGATTGTCACAGGGTCAACAACAGCTATATTCTGGCATTTGTGCATTTAATATAATTTTTCTATTATTAAAGTAATATTACATTGACCAAAGACTTATGGTTAGTAGTTTACTATATCACTGTCAACAGAGGAGTTGTTTTATGTTGAAATGGCTTTTTTACTGAGGGCAGTCTTAAAGGGATAGCTCACCCCAAAATTAAAATGTGCTCACTATTTACTTACCCTCAAGTGATTGCAAACCATTCTGAGTTTCTTTCTTCTTTTGAACACTAAAGATGATATTTTGAAGAAAGCTGAAAACCTGTAACCGTTGACTTCCATAGCAGGAAAACAAATGATGGAAGTCTAAATAGTTATAGGCTTTCATCTTTCTTCAGATGATCTTCTTTTGTGTTGAACAGAAGAAAGACACTTAAACAGGTTTTAAACAAGTGAAGGGTGAGTAATTGAGGACAGAACTTTCAGTTTTGTGTGAACTGTCCCTTGAAAGTGTTGCCATAAAATGTAAATCAGATAGCAATTACACTAGTTACGGATTATGTGATTGATTACATGGTATTACACAATGGCAGTAACTGAATTTCATTCTCTTTTTTCCTTTACATTTTCCTTTCCAGATGTCAAATTGTATCATATAATGTAGTTTCGAATTTATTTGCAATTTAGATTGGCCATGTAAATGCCATGTAAATTTATTTTGGATCCATGCTTTAGAATTTATTTAAGGGGAAGGAAAACACCTTGAAACGAATGACAAGTAAGAAGCAGATTTATTACATATAAATGCATAATTAGGACATTACTGAACATTATTGATAATCAGATGTGAAGCACCAATGTCTTAATAATATCCACTGACATTCAAGTAACTGTTGATTCCTGGTACTCTGACTAAAATATCTCAAACCTGGAAAACTTCATGCATGTATTGTCATTGCTGTTTTCATGTTTGCTACATCAGGAATCCCCAGATGTTTTTTTTTGTTTTTTTTGTCAGCCCCTTACGTTTAATGGTACGTTTTAAAAAAGGTTACATAAAAAGTAATCCAAAATATATATATATTTTTTCAATTTGAGTAACCTACAGTAGTCAACATTTGAAGTGGATCAAAAAAGACAAGAATGGGTGTTGTTCAATAGTTTTAGAACTACTTTGAAGAAAGGTTTTGATCCACTTTAAATGTCGACTACTGCACATTATGTTACTAATTACAATTTGTAATCTGTCATTAATGATGGACTACAATTTGTGAATGCTCCATAGCACTTGCCTAAACCTACCTCCTTCTCTGTAATTCCTCACACTTCTTATGTGCCTATAAATGTCATTAACAACAATTTGACCGATTTGGGTATAATACGCACTTCATCTATTTTTTGTCTTTTCATCGGAGAGTTAATTTGTGTGTTGAATGCGGTTGTCACTGTGTACGTGGCGTGTGTTATGGTTCAGCTGGGCTCTGCTGGTGAAGGATTTAAGTCTTCAGATGTTTGCTGTTGGATTAACGGATCGCGTTTTGTTTGGTTTTCCTGTAGAAGATGATCATAGTGGGTGTGGTTGTTGCTGTGGTGCTCGTCATCATCCTCATCATCATCCTCACGCAGGTCTTATGATAACCTCTCCTTCAGCGGCTCACCATTATTACAGCACATCACCTCAACTTTTCATCCTCCCTGTTTTTCCTTGGACTTTTGAATGGAAATGGCCGCCCCTTCACATATAGACTTTCCCTTCATCAGTACAGACCGATGGGAAACGAGTTCCTCTTCCTCTCCTTTTTATCCTCACATTTTTTCCCTAGGTTTTTAAATGTACATGCCCCACCCCCTCCACATATGGCTCCTCCCCTCATCAGCACAGACCAATGGGAAACGGGTCTGCTGGAACTCTAGTGATGGTCAATGAATTAGTTTTTTTAATGTAAGGACGTGATGGGAACTGTTTAAGGAACTTCCACTACATGCCAGGAATGGCTCTTGAAGGAAGCTTATTTTAACGGGCAAATCACAGAGCAAAGAATAAGGGATTTTATAAGACTTGCATAAAAAGTTAACTTCCATTTCAAGCCTAAATGTTTGTTATTGTATTGTCTGTTCATCAATAGCTGTATTTAGTGAAATGGTCATGATCAAAATGGCTCAGAGATGATTTTAGCTTCTGTTCTGGGACCTTGTGAAATGAACTTAAGCTTAACATTGATGGGTCATCCAGAGTGGAAGAAACACACATCTCTATGGATGTGTAAAAGTAACATGTAAAAGTTATGTATGGGAGATAAAAAGAGATTTAACCAAATGAATAAATAACATATATTTTCTAAATATGTGATGTGGATTCATGAAGTTTATCGTCAGAAAAATGCTATTTGCATTTTGACGTCATTTGTTAAGTGTACTTAAATTTGTTTATGAAGGGTAGCAATAATAGTTCAGGTTTTTAAAAGGTTTCATTCTTTTTATTATCCTCAGATGTAATTATACGAATAGAGAATTACAAATCATTACAAACTATTACAAAACAAAGTTATATTTAATAATAGTGTTTTAAAAATATTAGTAATGTTACTCATGTTTAGTTCATCTTGCAGTAAATTTAACTATTGTTAATAAAAACATTAACAATTAATTAATCTTTTTTAAAAGCATTAATCTTTTTTAGATATAGATATATATTTTGGGCCTCACAGTGGCGCAGTCGGTAGCACGTTCGCCTCACAGCAAGGAGTCGCTGGTTCGAGCCTCGGCTGGGTCAGTTGACGTTTCTGTGTGGAGTTTGCATGTTCTCCCTGTGTTGGCGTGGGTTTCCTCCGGGTGCTCCGGTTTCCCCCACAAGTCCAAAGACATGCGGTACAGGTGAATTGGCTAGACTAAATTGGCCGTAGTGTATGAGTGTGAATGGGTGTGTATGGATGTTTCCCAGAGATGGGTTGCAGCTGGAAGGGCATCCGCTGCGTAAAACATATGCTGGATAAGTTGGCGGTTCATTCCGCTGTGGCGACCCCAGATTAATAAAGGAACTAAGCCAAAATGAAAATGATTGAATGATATATATTTTAGATTTAACAACATTTTTTTTAGAAATAGTGTTACATTAAAATGTTTTGTAATTGAATATTAGAAGGTTGATATTTCATGTCAGATTATTTTATGTTCAGAGGTTCATTTTTAAAGGAGATTAATGAAACTGTGTTGAAAACCTGCTGTGCATATTTTAGAAGAAAGTGCATTTGCATATTCAAAAAGCTACATTTATATGGTGTATAGTATATACAGTTTATATACATAAAGTTTTTAAAGTTAAACCATCCTATACTGAGTGACACAGAGGAAGTTTAAAAAAAACAAAAAAAAAACTAGTATCTTCATCCATCTCAAGACAGCATGACAGGTTTAGCCTAAACCAGGGGTGTCAAACGTACGGCCCACGGACCAGATCAGGCCCACAAACAGGTTTAATCCGGCCCGCGAGATGATTCTATAAAGTATAAAAATGAGCTGCAATTCCAATAGCAAACTGTTTATTTCATCCGATCCAGAAGCCTGAATCAATGTCAGTTTAACAGCCTTCTCAGACAGAATGACCACATCTATGCCCTGCCATACCACACTAAGGTGTTCTCACAAGGAAATGTAACTATTTCACGTTTTGTAAGTTTAGTGGCTAATTCGTACAGAGATGTACGATATAAAAAAGGAGGCGTGGCTCCCAACCACTCCCCTAAACCCAACCGTCATTGGTGGATAAGCAAACCATACTAAATTGTATGAACAAGATCGTACGAATTCATATGAATTAGCCACTAAATCAAAAAGTTACGAATTGCCATGAGATCATGTTGTCCACAGGCTCCAGCTTTATGTTTTATGTCAATCATATTAAAACAAAGAAAACAATCTGAAGTTGTTGTTTTTAAGTTATATATACCATGATTTTACCAGTCTGGCCCACTTGGGAATAGATTTTCCTCCATGTGGCCCCTGAGCTAAAATGAGTTTGACACCCCTGGCCTAAACTGAGGTGATTTCAGCAGGTGTGTGTTTTTTGTATGTGTGCTCTTTCCTCAAAAAAGCAGAATCATGCAATTAGGAAGCACTAACAGTAGAACTTCTTGTTTGGTTTGTATTATAAGTCAATGAAACTCATGCTGACAGACTGTATAAAGTGAACTCTTGTTGATATGCTCTACATCTGATGGTAAGTAACTATTTATACACACACACAGACACACACACAGAGACACACACACAGAGGCCTTAAAGTGATAGTTCACCCAAAACTGAGAATTTGCTGTTCAACTCACTGTCCAGAAATCCAGGATGGTGACTTTTTTTTTTCTTCAGTGAAACATTTAACTCTTTCCCTGCCATTGACAAGATAACTCGTCAAATAAGAGAAAACGTCAACCTTTGCCAAGGCTTGCCAAAGCAAAATGATCTGTTCTGGCAACCTTCACAAGGTTAGAAATGTGTGTTTTGCACAAACACACACACTCACTCACACAAACACACACATTTTTGTGCATTTGTTTTTTTAATGAAACCTACCTGCATTCAACTGCATAAAACATAAATGCATGAAGATAGAATAAAATGCCTTTTTTGTTTGAAAGCAGAGGCTTGGTTCTTTGTTTTGATATATAATATGTTCATACATTCCAAGCAGAACATTTTCTGAGTGTCGTCAAATTTAGGTGAAAACCATCAAACATGCCGGCTGGCTGGCAACTTAGAAAAATTATAATAATTCTGGCGGGAAAAGTGTTAAAGAAGAGATGTAGAAACTGGTCCAGAAACTGGTCTTTGGTGATTCATAAAATGCAAGTCAACATCTACTGGAGCTTTAAGCGGTTAAAAAAACGCATACATATAAAGCATAATTGATACCTCAAGCTCCTGCTGATACATTGATGTTTTCTGAAGCCAAACAACTGTGGAACATTGCTGAGACTTTTATTTCAGTGTGTTGACTTCCAACTGAAACAGAATATTGATTAACTTGCACTTACTAATTGTTCGCCTAAAAATAAATAACAATGTGCGCAAGCAAAATTAACATTGACAATTTTGATTTCAGACTGACTTTAACATTAGCATATTGTCCTGAGCACTTTCACCACAGTCTGGATCTCTTCATTTTGGATGAGCTATCCCTTTAAATCTAAACATCTCCTTTGTTGTGTTCCTTACTCTTTTCTCCAGTTTAAAAGGACTTATAGACATGTGCTGTGAGAAGTATTGTGAGGCATTAATTTATTTAACTATCCCATGTGCTATTTCTAACTTTCTCTTGTATTTGTTTTTGCCGCCTCATAAATATCCATCGTTCTCTCCGTAGAAGAAAATGATGATCATGCTCTGCTGTGTGATTCTGGGGATTGTTGTGTTTTCTTACCTTTACAGCTTCTTTTCATAATGGTAAGCATTCAGTTTGAACTGTTTTTTCCACATACAGTAGTGCACAAAATGCTTTTAATGACCCTTAATTAAATCATCAACATTCGAGGAAGATATTCTTTTGAGAAGAGGAAAATTCTGAACTGACATCAAATTATTTGGCCAAACAAACTGCAGCTTATCATGGAATAAACAAAAGAAGAAAAAAGTCTTACATAAATATAATATTTCATTAATGTTCCTTTGAGTTTTATGAAGCAGTTTGTGCAGTATTCAATAAGAGGTTTCATTACTTTGTCAAAAATTGACCATTTGAAACGTGGAGCACGTTCAGATGTTTTACAGTTTTCAAGCACAATATGAAATATACTAGAAAATCAACATCAACACAGCAATAATGTGTTTGAATACAGATTTAAAATCTTGACCAGACAGCACTTATTGTCACATGTAACTAAGTTGTCAACAATCCAAATCCAATTATGAATGTGTTAATCTGTGTATATATGTATATGTATGTTTAAATTAGAATCATTTAGACCACTGTCCTCCAAATTCAGTTGCCATGTTGTTCTTCTTCTTCAATACATGCATACATCATATTATCTCTTGGGTAAATAGATGAACATGAAACCACTCATTACAAGCATGCAGTATAACTTATTTATTAAATGACTGTTTCATATATATTTGTAAGTGTCATTTATTAGTGTACTGGCAATAATAATAATGTATGTGCTGTAATAATAAAAAATAATAATAATAACGTGGCTAATAATTTTCAGTCACGTGATTTCACAATTTCAGAAATGACGATTTACTGCTCCAGAAACGGGTCTAGCTCAATTTTTCGGTAGAAGCTGTGATTCACTTTTTTCCAGGGTTGTTTGAAGAATGGAAACCTAAATCTGTACTGTCACACAACGCGTATTTTAAACCGCTGTTCCTCAAATTGTCACTACAATCTTCCAGGCTGAAATGACCACAGGGACCACAACTCAGACAGCTCTCCTTGTATGTCCCGCTCTTCTTCTCACGTCCATGTTTTGAAGATATGCTTTTATTGTGTAGTGTGCTTCAACCAAACGAACCCTCACACCCTAACGAGTGACTGAAGACTAGCGTCCTCTGCTGTTCAACAACTTCATCAAACAAGGACAATTACTTTTAAAAGGAGCCCGGGGGAGACAGAATGGGTATTTTTTCGATGTTTGTTCTAGTTAGTTTTAGTATGTCTGATGTAACGTCTCATAGTCTAATATAAATAAAACGATCATTGTTTGGTTGTATGTTTTAATGTTGAAGAGTGTTTTTAACTGTAGTATTTACACGTAGTCTATTTTGAATACTTCAATATGGTATGGTTGTCTTTCATGTGTTATGTTATGTTATTTAATAAAACGAGACCTTAAGAAAATGGCGTTTAGTTATAATTTATGCGAGACGTCCTATTTTTGCATCAGGTTAAAGGGATAGTTCACCAAAAACTGAAAACTCTGTCATCATTTACTCTCTCCCTTCATTTGTCACAAACCCGTTTGAGTTTCTTCTGTTAAACACAAAAGAAGATATTTTGATATGTTGGAAACAGCGGTAACCATTGACTTCTATAGTAGGGAAAACAAAAAATACTATTGAAGCATTTACTATTGTATTCATGTTCAACTAATAAAATGAAACACTTGGTGGAAAGTAAAATTTTATTTTTGATTGAACTACATGCTTTTAAACTTACAAAAGTGATTCTGCATGCATAATAATAATAATAATAATAATAATAATAATAATAATAATAATAATAATAATACTATGCAGAATACTAAATGCATTAAAACTTCTGCTTTGATGAGCCAAATAACTTTGAAATGATTTCTCATGCTGAGCTGACAAATTTGCCCAGCGATTTGAAGGCCATTAATATGGCAATTAATTGAGCTGCACTGTTTTTTATGTTATGCTAAAATAATATAATAAAATAAAGTTATAATAAAATAATTTTTGTGAAATCAAATTTGTGTATTTTGTCAAATAATTTGGTTTATGGGGTATTACCATTGTTCTACAAGAAATCTATTATAATCATTATGAAGACATTCTAAAGTAAAATATCCTACATTTTTGTTTGGATGCTTGATAACCTCTTCTGCCTTTGACCCCATATGGTTGATTGTTTTTCAAGAAGGAGGTTATTAGGCTACACAAGCCTAACATTGTTGGGTAAAAAAATGTAATAAAATGACATAGTGTTTTTAAAACGTTGTTTGCGTTGTTACAGAAGATATAGCCAATATAAAGTCATTTATACAATATTGCAACCAAAAAAAGTCACTTTCCTTGGCTATATAATTTATAGCTCAACTGAATATGTTCACTGCTTTTCAAAATTGCATTCTGCAAATACAAAAGCTCATCAACTACACAAACCTTTATCCTAGAACCTAGTTATCAGATAATATAGATTTCTAAATGTTTTCATAACAATCATTCAGAGGTTCAGTCTTTGAAAGATTTCGTTTTAATCCCCAACAGTAAACCAATCAGGGAACAGACATCGTTGAACGATGCTGAATGATGGCAGGTGGCTTTTGACTTAGCTGTTTTACAAGACAATAACTACTATAATGCCTCGGTTTTAATCCTCTTACGAGATGCGGTTGCCAAAAATCGACCAATGAGTTTTCGTAGATCATATATGTGTCCGTTGATAGGTTTATACTTCAACAAAAAATGTTCTCCCCACTAATAGGCTGCAACAATGACCCGATTTTCACTCTGCAGCCAATAAACTGCTCGGTACACGTAACAATTCGAACATTTATTGGCTCCTGTTATATATGAGCGAGCAAGGGGCGTTACCGATCTAAAGCTCCTTTATGAATGGCGTCGCTTTCACCCAATCGTCTTTCGTCTAATTTGCATTAACATTTGCATCTCATTGGCTGTTGCTTCTAGGGGCGTGTCGTATGAGTAGCTTGTAGTGGTGTGTGTGTGTATCATGACAATCTGAAAATGGCGGATGAAAGCGGATTGATTTAACTTTATCGAACAAAAATAAGAATATCAAGTGAAGAACGACACCAACGCACAGGATGAGTTTGCAGCTCCGCGGGGATTTTTAAGCATCTTTCTACACAACGGCTCCACATTATCGCCCGAAAGCGAAAGTTGAAGGCTAGGTATTGTTTAAAGGTCTTTTTTGTTTTGTTTCTAGCAGGCTAACGGGCTAACGCGGTTTCTCAATGGAAATGCTAGTGGGTTAGCCGGTTAGCCTCCACTGTCAGGGGCTCGACTCTGCTACTTTAAACCCACCATATATTTTTAAGTAATAGAGCAGTTACAACCGAGCCTTGTGACAAATCCAAGCCCATTGATGCGGTTAATTACATTAACGTTATCGGCCTGCGGTCAAAAGTAACATTAGTGAAGCGCTCATTCAAGCTAGCAGCTTCAGACCAGCTGCAATAAATGTCAGTTATATGTCACAGTTCTTCGCTTTTAATTTATTTCAGGAGTAACATATAAATGGTTTACGACTGTTTGACATTTAAAAGGTGTAGTTACGTTCTCAAGTATAGTCTTGAAAAACGGTAGATGGGGGTGTTTAAACGGGCTCTGTTGTCTGAACACATCTTACTGCTGCTCATAATGAGTGTCTCAAAGCCTAGTGAGCAGCCTTCTTAAGTAGCATTTAACTCCTTCATAATACACAAAATGCTGTGAGATGGGCAGCTTTGAGGAACATGAACCGGTTGCACCTGAATTCAGTTACTGCGGCTGTTTTTTTTTTTGTAATTTTGTTTTATGTACTTTTAAGAAGTCGTTTTTTTTTTAAGGTCGGTGATTGCATAGTGGTTTTCTGCCTGGTTTCAAATGGATTTATTCATTGTATTATATAGTTTGACTCGCTGCACCTGATGCCGTTTATTTATCAGCATCTGCAAAAAATTATTATAATTGCCAATGTGTATCTTCATTTTTCAGAGCATGGCAGAGGATAAATCCCGTTATAGCAAACGCCTGGTAAGTTTCTCATTTACTCAACAGCTATTATGCAAACCAAATTGCTGTCTGGGGAACGTTTATAAGCAGTTTTTTTAAAACGACCTGTAATGCTGTTATACTGCCGACAGCTGGCGCTCGAGCCCTGCCGTCACACCCTAGGTGTTTTGTTGACTTTACAGTGAACACGCCCGGGAGAAGAGACTATCAAAACCTCATTCTCATGTGTTTATTCTCTCTTATCATAGAGGGACTGTCCACAGCAGCTGTAAAATAATAAACGCACTTCTTCATTGTTTACTTTAATTGTCCTGGATGTGTGTATGGCCCATAAACCTGCATTTGAATAAAAGGAAAGTGTAACGTTAATTTTTCAGAAAAAGCTGGATTTGGAGCTCAAATTTGAGGTAGAACTGGATTTCCAAAATGTTATTGCTTTTAAAAATGATATTTTATCTGTTTTTCTAGTTATCCAAATACAAATTATGTGGTCTCACTTTTAAAATAAGGTTTAGTTAGTTAATGATTTACTAACTAATTATGAACAATACTTGTACAGTATTTATTAATCATAGTTCAGCATTTACTAATTTATTCTTAACACCAAATTTATGCTTGTTAACATTAGTTAATGCACCTTGCGTTAACATGAACCAACAATGAACATCTGTATTTTCATTAAGTAACATGAATAAATACTGTACTAAATGTATTGTTCATTGTTTGTTCATGTTAGTAAATGCATTAACATGAATACAACCTAAAAAATCTTATACATTTGTATATTGTTTTCAGCGGTCTGGCACACGACGACGGTACCAGGATGACGGCATTTCAGATGATGAGATTGAAGGGAAGAGGTCTTTCGACCTTGATGAGAGACTCCGGAGTGACCGATACAACTCTGATCTGGTCAAAATAATGGATGGGAAAGGTATGTGCAAAACCTGTTGTTTAATTTCAGCAGTGACAATGGCTGGAAACTTAAGAGGTAATTGGAAACTTATCAAGGTATTAAAATTCTGCAAAATCCTCATCAAACTCCACTGTCCATCAAGCATGTTTTACTGCACTGCAATATTTCTAGGGCCTTGAGAAACTTTTTTTGATTAAAAAAAAAAGTAAAAGTTGTAGTATTTAGTTTATTAAAATGTTCATCATAATATTAAGCATCTCTTTTTTTAAATTCAAATTCATTCATTCATTCATTTTCATTTCGGCTTAGTCCCTTCAACAATCCGGGGTCGCCAAAGCGGAATGAACCGCCAACTTATCCAGCATATCTTTTACGCAGCGGATGCCCTTCCAGCTGCAACCCATCTCTGGGAAGCATCCATACACACCCTTTCACACTCATACACTACGGACAATTTAGCTTACCCAATTCACCTGTACCGCATGTCTTTGGACTTGTGGGGGAAACCGGAGCACCCGGAGGAAACCCACGCCAACACATGGAGAACATGCAAACTCCACACAGAAACGCCAACTGACCCAGGCAAGGCTCGAACCAGCGACCTTCTTGCTGTGAGGCGAATGTGCTACCCACTGCGCCACTGTGAGGCCCTTAAATTCAACTTGGTTTCTATAATGATTATAACAATAGAAGCTGCGATGCTGTTTAAAAAAATAATAATAATAGAGAAATGTAACTGTGTGGATTATTTCATTTAACATGGCAAGCAAATTGAGGAAGCATTTATGTTTTTATACACTAATTCTATAATGCAGCACACAATTTACTGTGCTAATATTAAATGGTTGCTTGCTTTCAAATGTTGAACTACAGAGCTTTTATTTTGACAGAAAACTGCAGTGAAATGCTTCCTTTTTGTTAAACAAAAAAATTAAACCATTTATTCTCATTGCAAACTTTTATTGTATCAGGAATTACAGTGGTGCATGTTGCATTTTCACACCCAGTGCATCATAATATATCTAATACAATACACTCTTTGTGATTTAATAATTGTAATAATATGATGATAAAACATTGACTTGAAAATTATTTCAGCCACATGATGATTAAAACTATTTCATAAACATCGTTTGAGTGTTAATTTTAGTCTTCAGAAGCCTGACTAGCCATATTGCGACATTTTCTTTGCCCCTTCTACCTTTTATTTTAATTGAGGCATTTCTTTTTGAAATACTTGGCACTGCTATTGAACCAAATGTTTTGACTGATGTATACAACATGTTCAGAGTTAACCGTGAATTGTGTTTTCTGCAGACTTCACCTTGGAGTACATCCAGCGGGAGGGTCTCCGGGACCCCATTATCTTCAAGAAAGCAGATGGTCTTGGCATAAAGTATGGCTTATTTCAACATGCTGTTTTGTTCTCTTTATCAGTGGATAATGAATTCATTTAAAAAAAATAATGGCCTCTTTTTCGTGTCTGTGTTTTGTAGGATGCCTGACCCAGACTTTAGCGTCAGTGATGTGAAATTATTTGTGGGTAAGAAGAAAAGTTTAGTTTCTCTCACACTTTGAACAGTTATTTTTTTATGAGTATTGTTGTTAATGTTTCCTATTGTTTGTTTTGTAGGCAGTCGAAGGATGATTGATGTGATGGATGCAGCCACTCAAAAAGGCATCGAGATGTCAATGGGGCAGTGGAGGAGATACTACGAGACGCCGGCATCTCAGCGCGAGAAGCTCTACAATGTCATCAGTCTGGAGTTCAGCCACACCAAATTAGAGCATCTTGTCAAGAGACCAACCTCGGTACTTGAAAACACAAATATCGGTCATCCGATATATAATTTTAGCTGATTATTTTGTGCCAACTTTAGGAGCTATTGGAAATAGACAAGTTGGCTAATAATACATTTTACATATACATTTAATGTTTTTTTTCTGGCACTATTGTACAAAGGGGCTTACATATGAGAACAAGAGAAGTAAAGAAACAAAAAAACCTGCATATAATGAAAGATTTTTACTTTTTATTAGCACTTTTATTAGTATGATTTTATCTCTAATCCTACCCAATACCATACCCTTCAGATAGTAAATACTAACTCTACTACTACCTTACTAATTATTAATAAAGTTGGAGCTAAAAGTCTTCATTATTGGTTTAAGAGGTTGTTAATAGCTGGAATTGTACATTAAAATAAAGTTATACACATTATATATAGGTACAATAGATAAGTATTAGTACTATTTATTAGTAGTTATCTATTAGTAATTATTTATATTAGTACTATTTATTAGCATTTTTTTGCAAATATAATAAGTAAATAAATTGAATTTTTAGGGGAAAATAACCACAGAAACACATGAGTGCATGAGTCAAATTTGATCAATTTATTCAGAAATAATATAAAACCGGTTATTGTTAACTTTGAAATTAATGAAACGTTTAAAATCATATGTTTTAATTCCTCACCAAATCCACATTTTATATTTCAGAAAATATAGTATTTTAATGCAGTTATTAATATTTGTTATATCAGCAAAATACTTTTTTTTGGCTGACATCTACAGACACTCATTCCTTTTTTGTAATTTGAGTTTGTTTCTATTTTCATTAGGTTGATATGATTGACTGGGTGGACAATATGTGGCCACGGCATCTTAAAGAAAGACAAAGAGACTCCACTAATGCCATTACAGACATGCAGTACCCCAAAGTACAGAAGTAAGTAGTTTCCTGTTATTCAGTTCCATTTAAAATGATTTTGCTTGAATGCTAGGACGCAATGATTTTGTGCTATGAAGATCATTCATTCAATATATGCGTGTTTTTTAGGTATTGTCTGATGAGCGTCGAGGGATGCTTTACAGATTTCCACATAGACTTTGGAGGCACATCAGTCTGGTATCACATCCACAAGGGAGGAAAGGTGAGTGCTGTCCTGAAGGTACAGCTCTCTGTAGTGTGTACTGATGCAGAGACTTGCATCACAATTGCATACTAACTAACAAGTACAGTTGTGGCCAAACGTTTTGAGAATTACATAAATATTGGAAATTGGAAAAGTTGCTGCTTAAGTTTTTATAATAGCAATTTGCATATACTCCAGAATGTTATGAAGAGTGATCAGATGAATTGCATAATCCTTCTTTGCCATGAAAATTAACTTAATCCTGAAAAAAAACTTTCCACTGCATTTCATTGCTGTCATTAAAGGACCTGCTGAGATCATTTTGTGACGAGCACAAGGCTGGAGATCATTATGTCAGGCTGATTGGGTTAGAATGGCAGATTTGACATGTTAAAAGGAAATCATTGTTCTTCCCTTCTTAACTATGATGACCTGCAAAGAAACGCGTGCAGCCATCATTGCATTGCATAAAAATGGCTTCACAGGCAAGGATATTGTGGCTACTAAGATTGCACCTAAATCAATAATTTATAGGAGCATCAAGAACTTCAAGGAAAGAGGTTCAATTTTTGTTAAGAAGGCGGAATCGGAGTACCACCAGTCCAGAGCTTGCTCAGGAATGGCAGCAGGCAGGTATGAGCGCATTTGCACTCACAGTGAGGCAAAGACTTTTGGAAGATGGCCTGGTGTCAAGAAGGGCAGCAAAGAAGCCACTTTGCTCCAAAAAAACATCAGGGACAGATTGATCTTCTGCAAAAAGTATGGCGAATGGACTGCTGAGGACTGGGACAAAGTCATATTCTCCGATGAAGCCCTTTTCCGATTGTTTGAGGCATCTGGAAAAAGGCTTGTCCGGAGAACAAAAGGTGAGCGGTCCAATCAGTCCTGTGTCATGCCAACAGTAAAGCATCCTGAGACCATTCATGTGTGGGGTTGCTTCTCATCCAAGGGAGTGGGCTCACTCACTATTTTGCCCAAAAACACAGCCATGAATAAAGAATGGTACCAAAACACCCTCCAACAGCAACTTCTTCCAACAATCCAACAACAGTTTGGTGAAGAACAATGCAATTCCAGCACCATGGAGCACCGTGCCATAAGGCAATAGGGATATCTAAGTGGCTCAGGGACCAAAACGTTGAAATTTTGGGTCCATGGCCTGGAAACTCCCCAGTACTTAATCCCATTGAGACCAATCCTCAAGAGGCGGGTGGACAAACAAAAACCCACTAATTCTGACAAACTCCAAGAAGTGATTATGAAAGAATGGGTTGCTATCAGTCAGGATTTGGCCCAGAAGTTGATTGAGAGCATGCCCAGTCAAATTGTAGAGGTCCTGAAAAAGAAGGATCTTTGCTTAAATGTCATGTAATTGTCGATAAAAGCCTTTGAAATGTATGAAGTGCTTGTAATTATATTTCAGTACATCACAGAAACAACTGAAACAAAGATCTAAAAGCAGTTTAGCAGCAAACTTTGTGAAAACTTATATTTGTGTCATTCTCAAAATTTTGGCCACGACTGTACAATTGAGTATATTGAGTTTTCAGTACCATTTAAATCAATATACAATAGTTTGAACCTTTAAATGTCACAGAATAGGTTCCTTACTTTACTGTTTTGGATCTCCACCTTAAAAACGTTGCTTTTTTGTAATTGGACAATTTCTAAAGCTGCTCGGGTTACGAGTCAGTCTACCAAGGTGAAAAAAGTGCACTAAAATGCATTTCAAGTTCACGTATTGCACTTGCATAATGTTCTTAAAGTGCTTTAATTTTGTACTTGATGTAGTACTAAAAATAAACTTAAGATCAACTAAGTGTATTTATCATGAAATTGAACTAAATTGTGCTTTTAATGTACAATTTCAGTAATAAAAAAAATCTATTAGTACAATTAAAACCAATTTTTTCATACTTAAATACGCTTACTGTAAAAATACACTTATAAATTATTTAAAAGGTAACCATAATATATCCCTCTGAATGAGCTGTTCTTATTGATTTTGTCCTGTGTAATCTCAGGTTTTCTGGCTGATCCCTCCCACACCTCAAAACCTGGAGCTCTATGAGAACTGGGTGTTGTCCGCAAAACAGGGTGACATCTTTCTCGGCGATAAAGCCTCTGCGTGCCAACGGATTGAACTGAAACAGGGCTACACCTTTATGATCCCCTCAGGTATGCATATGCAGCAACCAATAATTTTTTAAAAAAAGTTTTGAAGTATTGATATTTCGAAAAGTGTTGATACTGAAATATTTAAAACGGTACACAATCACTTTCACATTTAGTTTTTGTTTTTTTTCCTCTGACACTCACTCAGTCATACTCATTCAGGCTGGTTTTAGCAGTTTGTTGTTGTTTCAGCCCTCAACAGTCTAGTCTGTCCTGTCACAGTCTGTTTCAATTTGTCCATTTATTCCAAGTTTTACCCACAGGCAGTCTGATGTTTAAACTTTGGAACAAATGCAAAACGCAGTAGAGAGTTCAATCCTGTTGCTCAGTGCTAATGCAAAGTTCTCCTTTATATGTTCATGCACTTTAATGGATAGGCTGAATATGTCAAATGTCAAAATATAATTTTTTTTAAAGCAAACCATTAATCATTGAGAACTGTTTTCGTCTTTATATTTGTACTGTTTATTCATCTACATGGTTTAAAACAATGGAAACAACTAATGTTTTTATTTGACTTCTTTATATTTTTTTAGTTGGGCCAGTGAAATTTAGTTAGGGCATATGAAAATCTGTAGTAAAAATCACTGAACACTGGCAGATGAATAAATCAATATTAATTTGATGTAATGCTGTGGCAGTGTTTTCTATTGGTATTAAAAAAATTATAATAATTTTAGGAAATAAAAGGTAAATCTTAACTTTACAGAAACTTAATGAATTTAAATGCATAGTACACAAGCAGAAATAAACAGTAAAGTTTAAGAAGGCAACATGTAGAAAATATTATATTAGTGCAACCATCACTGTTCAATCAACTAATTTTAATGTACGTTCACATACATCTCAAGATTGTTTATTTATATATTACGTTTATTTTAAACCAGTTATTTAAAAATGCTTTTAGTTTTATAGCATTAAGCAAGTTAACATGGATACAAAACCAGATCAAAATCAACCCACTGTCTTGAGCCAGAAAACTTAGTTTACTCAAACCAAACCTAAACTAACCTGAGTAAAAACCCAACATTCCTTGGGTTTCAAACTAATTTATTTTTCTTTATGTAGGCTGGATCCATGCAGTGTACACTCCAATGGATACTCTGGTGTTTGGGGGAAATTTTCTTCACAGCTTCAACATTCCCATGCAGCTCAACATTTTCAACATTGAGGACCGGACAAGAGTGAGCAATCCTACAGTCACACATTTTTATTATCCCACCATTGTGTGAACTTTATTGTGACTCTCTCTCTCTCTCCATGGCTAATGTTTTACAGGTCCCTTCTAAGTTTCGCTACCCTTTCTATTTTGAAATGTGCTGGTATGTCTTGGAGCGATACTTGTACTGTTTGACCAACACGTCTCATCTCACACCTGAGTTTCAGAAGCACTCGCTCGGGATTGGTCAGTGCACATTTCTTTTATATACACATGCAAATCAGTACAATAACGTAAGTTATACATGCAACTGTACACAGTAATGAAGTTTGGTTTGAATGTCATAGTTTAACATAGCAAAGTTTAACAGACCTCGAAAAATAGCTTAAACTGAAAGTATAAACTTTTAAAAAAAAGGAATTTCTGATAGTGTAAGTTATGTTCTGAAGAACAAGTGGATGGTGCTAAATACAAAAAGAAACTCAAACAGTTTTGTGACAAGTAAATAATGACAATTTTCAGTTTGGGTGAACTCCTTTAATACTATCTCTTTCATAAAATAACATGTTTGATATACGTTTACACTTCAAAGTGGAATTAAACAACACTGATCACTTATCCATTTGTGCAAATCCTTGAGTTTCAGTTTGTTCACATGCGAAGAGGTCTTGAATTGATCATGTGACCAAAGCCACAAAGAGAACCACTTGAAGTTATTGAAGAACACAAATGTTTCAGTCATTTAGCATTTGTGCAGATGTATTTATACTTCATGTCTTCAGGCTATTGTTTGTTTGTTTTTTTTTTAGTTATCACAAGGTTTCACTTGAACATGGTAATGAGATGCTATATGCATATTTTTAGATAAGATTATGTTGATCTAAATGTATGAATTCATGGAAGACGGGGTGTTGTTACTTAACATGTTGTTACTTAACATAGATTTGCATCTGCGTTGTGTGCTCAAAGTCAGGGAACAAAGAGCTGTTTCAACGTTTGAAGTTTTCCATTACAACATGCAGGAACTTAATTTCTCTGTGAATTTTGGATAATTTTTTTTGTCTATTTGGAAAATGGATAATTTGACTTGTACATCAGTGTGGCTTGATTTTTCACACCTCAGCATCAGTAGGACTGTAATAACTTTGGTATATTATATTAGGGCTGAAAAAAGAGGATGTAATCAAACCAGCAAAACCTAACGGGGACTCGGGAAATGAAGATGAGGAGGTGCTGAAGGAGGAGCCGGAGGAGGAGGTGGCAGTCACTCCTCCATCCCGTCCCGGGGTGAAAGTTCATCTCACACCCTTTGAGTTGGAGGGCCTTTGGGCATTACTGCATAAGTTGGAGGATTTACCAGCACACAAGAAATGTGTTCCAGCAGGCATCAGAAATGCCCCAGCACTGCTCAGTGACATAAGGGTACACGCATATGAGACATAATATGACCATGCAAATACTATAGTTACTGATTTTACAGATTTCTTTTTTTTAAGGTCAATATAATTAGTTTTCTTTGTATTTTTTTCTTTTTGCCCCAACAGAAACTGCTAGAAGAACATGCCAATGATTGCCCCAAACTGTCTTACACTGGAAAACCAATAGTCAAATGGCCCAAAAGGGTATGTTGTAATGATGCTTTTTATTATCAGAACATTTGATACATCAGCTGATTTAAATGGCAGAGTTGGCAAATTTTTGGTGATAACCTTAAAATCTTACCGATTTTTCTAATAAGATCTTGTGTTGTTTGTGAGACTGCAGTAAGTACCAGGAGAGCTAGCAGTTAGATCAGGTTTACAGCCTGGACGTTATTGAAGTGAATTTTTGCCTATAGGGTGATTTAGGTTCACTGTTTCACAGCCTCTCCAGGTCCTATTGGCCACCCGGTAACATGATTGATTTATGTGGGGTGCTGTAAGCATTATATAAAAGTGAAAGTAAAACACACATAAAATGTCAAATAAAAGTAAAACACACATATCCTAAAATCACAGATATCATTTGATGATCATAATATCTGACTAAAAGGAAACTTCTGTGAGTCAGTATTGGCCATTTGTAATTATTATTTTTTTCACTCACAAGCATCCTCCTCCCAGTCCTAGTCCTGCCTAATATGAAATTAATTATTCAGGGAGGCTTTGTGTTACACTGATAAAAGTTTAAGTAAAATATGAAAATATTAAGTTAAGGAATTAAGCATTTATTGGTGTCATAAAATCATGTTTAATTAGATTAAGTGGTCAGAAGCTACAGGTTATTGGGAATAAAAATCACAATCCTGCCAATGAACAATGAACATTTTCCAAAAACACAAACCAAAATGTATGTGCTTGAGCTATTGACGCAATAAGGTTTTGTTAGCACTATTGTTATAGCACAGTTTAAGAATGTGCCTTGTCTACAGCCGTCATGGTATCAGCCTCCGCCCCCACTGCCTGTGTCTCATCTATATCGGCCACGAGCTCCCGGTTCAGGCTCAATGTTTGCGCCAGTACCTCGACCTGTGAAGCCTTCTTCCTCCATCTCGGCTCTGAGACGTAGACGCGTGCGGTGCAAACGCTGCGAGGCCTGCCTGCGCACTGAGTGTGGCGATTGCAACTACTGTAGGGACATGAGGAAGTTTGGAGGACCAGGCAGACTGAAGAAGAGCTGTGTTCTCCGACAGTGTCTTGCAGTGAGTAACTGTTCATTCTAGGTCTGCACAATATATTGAAAAATGATCATTCTCACTATAGTCGTATATGCAATTTCCATTTTATGTGCCAAGAATTTGTGTGCTAGATGCATAGGTTCCAAATCAGTCCAAATCTTACCAATGAGATGGAGCCTTTATCCCCACCTCTTCAGTAGGTGCTATTAAGCGAACCTAGAGCTGAAAATAAATACTAATGCTGGGAGAGGAAAATGACTACAGCCAGTTAGAATCAGTATTTCCAATGAGGTTTTTAGTCATTTGTGGTGTTTTAAAGTCTTAGTGTTTTATTATTTAATAAGCTCAGAAAACTATCAATTACCCGCTTATTGTAGTATGATCGTAACATTTTTGTTTTTAAATTGTTAATAAAATAGCATTTTGCATATTAGTTATATTTTAGCATGATTCTAGTACAAATTAGCGTGATTCTAGCATGAATTAGCATGTCATTAGCATGATTCCAGCATGAGTGGCGTAATGATGCTTAAATGTTTGATTTGCATTACAAGATTAAATAGCATAGTAAAGATGATTTAAATAGAAAATTGTAGTAATGTAATGTAACATCATTTTGGTCAAACAGATTCAGACTTGCTGAGCATAAGTGATTAGACAAAACCAAACAAAATCTTACCAATGTCAATAAGTTGTTTTTTTTATCAGGAGACATTCTATGCAGTTTCATTTATATGTTCTTTTTGACATGATCAAAACATTATAACAATAATATTACATAATATTATTAGAAAAAATCACCGTTAATGAAGGCATAAAATTGAATATGTGAAAAACTTAAAAGATGCTTTCATCACAAAAAGGTGTATAAAATGAATGCTTTTCCGTGTTTGTTTGTGTTGTATTTGACACTTGTGCTCTGTTTCTAGCCGGCACTACCTCTTACTGCAGTGTGTGCCATATGTAAGGAAGGCAACCAGGAGTCTGAAAACTCTGAGTCCATGCAGATGCTCATGGAATGCTCTGAATGCGCTCAGATCACTCATCCAGAATGTATAAAGGTACATGCGCACATCTGTCTTGCTCATATGTAATTAGTTGTTTGAGCTGTTCTGTTAAAGCCCTGTCTATATTCCAGGTTCCAGGTGAGGGTGTTATCAATAAGGACCTTCCCAGTTGTTGGGAATGTCCCAACTGCGTCCAGGGCAAGAAAACTGAGGTATGCTTTCCACTTTTGGCCAACTTTTTTCAGTCACTTTTGGAGCTGAAGAATAATTTTATTTATTTATTTATTTTTTTCCTATAAGTCTTCCAGTAGTAGTGAGGAGGAGACAGACAGCAGTGTATCCAACAGCAGTCGCTTGTCTGGTCCTCCAGCCAAGCGAGCATACAGAGAAGGCATTGGAGTGGAGGGCTTGCGTATCGCTCGCAGAGGTCGTCTCGCTTTCTCCCCCTCGTCCCTGCCAATGACCCGATCCAGACGCCAGCCGCCCCCTTCTCAGAGACTCCTGCTGCAGCACCAGCAGAACCGGAAGAGGGCAGGAGCGCTGGAGTTACAGCTCAGGAAAAGGGTAATCATTCACATTGACATGGACTTAACAGTTATTATATAAACTTACTTTCTATTTCCAGTCATTGGTTGGTCTGATGCACATTTCTTATCTTAGCGATCTGATAGGAATGTGACAAGATCTCGATGTGTCTTGCGAGATTTTAATGGTCTCACGAGTACGTCTCATATATA
>CAIGQW010055024.1:1894001-1909401 GCA_903798125.1 Danio choprae
TGGTTAAAACTCCATAATTTAAGGGAAGGAGGAGGACTTTATTAAAGAAATGAATGGAAAGCGTGTGGTGGCAGGTTTTAATGGATGACTGCTGCCTAAACAGAAACCAAAAACAAGCATAATCTTCCAGGCTTGGTGCTCTCAAAGATATTTTGAAGAAAGCTGAAAACCTTTAAGGATTGATATCCATGCTAGGAAAAAACAAATGCTGTGGAAGTCAGTAGTTATAGGTTTTCAGCAAAATATCTTCTTTTTTGTTCAACAGAAGAAATACTCTCCAACAGGTGATGAGAAAAATGTGGAATATGCTTCTCGTCACACCCCTAGTTCTTGACCAAAATGCGCTTTTGATGATTGTCAAACTTTTGTGTAAGTCCATCTAATACAATTCTGCATGTATGATTCTTGTTTACTGTTGCAGATCAAATTGGAAAGGAACAAAATCCTCCAGTCGGTGAGTGTTATGAGCTTCTAACATCTGCTTTTCATCATCGCAGCACATCCGTAATCCTGCTCTTACCATTCTCACATGCTTTCTCTGTCATTCTTGGCTTTTGTTTTTTCGTTTCTCCTGTTTCTGTCCATCTCTCAGACCCGTTCACCTGTCTCTCTTTCTCCAAAGCTCCTGCGTCAGCGGAGTCTGGAGAGAAGGGGTTTAGTCAGAGCAGGACCCGGACAAAGCTTTTCCCGTGGCCGAGGCTTATCCTCCTGCCGCGGTCGAGGGGTACGACTGCGAGGTGGTGGAAGAGGTGGAGGTCTGAGGGAAAGAATGGAGACGGTGGTAGAAAGAGCAGATTCTGCAGAAGAAGAACAGCAGGAGAGGAAAGAGAACGGACAGTATAATGGGAAAGAGAACCGCCCTCAGAGACGAAGCGGAAAAGCTGGCGAAGACGATAACGGTGATGCTCATCGAAATGGAGAGAGTGAAGGGAGCAGTGAGGGAGGAGAGCCCACTCCGTCTGACACCTCTACGGCGCTCTCCGATGAGGCCAGAGGCCAGGGGTCCTGCGTCACGGTCAAGTTACAGCCATCAAGAGGTAAACGCGATCCTAGCACCATCGTTCCCAAATTGGAAGCCAACTTGTCTTCAAGAAGCCTTCCACAAAACCACAAAGCCCTCCTCCGTCCCCCGCTCCGAAACGGCACCCCTTGTTCAGACAGTCCTCATTCTCCTGCGGACAGATTGCATGTAAACAAATCACACGCTCTCTCATCGTCGTCACACACCCTCACGAGGCGCGCATCCAAAAACTCACAGTCGGTACAGAGTCTGAGATCAAACTTTGAAGAGTCCACTCACCGCCTGACTCGAGAGAGAATCGAGAAAAATGCTCAGTCGGAAAAAGCCAAGTCCTCCGACTCCTGTCCCAGTTCCACCATACGGCTCTCAGCGGAGCACTCTGGGGGAGGGAACGAGCCAGGCTGGGAGAGAGAGGTGTGGGTGTCCGTGTTCCGCTATTTGACTCGTGCAGAGCTCTGTGTTTGCATGGCTGTTTGCAAGAGTTGGTACAAATGGTGAGTACATGATTTTCACTCATCTAACACATCAAAAGTTTGGTTCAGGGTGTCTGTGGGGTCTTAAAAAGTCTTAAATTCACTGAAACATTGTGTTGTAGGTCCTAAATCATTTTAAACGGGTCTTAATTTTCTTATGTCCAAGTAAAGCTACCTCATCGGGCAGACACACGATCACATCTCAGAACTTTTTGTTTAAGTTTATTGCAGAGATACAATTCACAACAGCTGTTAGACATTTTTACAGCAAATTCTCCAAATTAAATTCCCTAATCAGGGACAGAAAACTAAAGCAACACATCCCTTTACATCACAGGTGTCAAAACCAGCTCCTGGAGGGCTGGAGCTCTGCACAGTTTAGTTCCAACCCTAATTAAACACACCTGATCCAACTAATTGAGTCCTTCAGGCTTGTTTGAAACATACAGGTAAGTGTGTTGAAGCAGGGTTGGAACTAAACTGTGCAGGGCTGCGACCCTCCAGGAACTGGCTTTGACACCTGTGCTTTACATTATCTTCCATTTAATACAAAAACTTTTTATTTCATTTACTTCTATTCATATACATGCTAAGTGTGGGAAAGGAAGCGTGTGTCCACGTGTGAAGAAATTGAGCTACACTGTCTTCCAGAATTCAAGTTTAGTGAACTCTGCCTTCTAATTTGTATCACGTTAAGATGCATGACCAAACCAATATAATTGTCACAGTGTAACTGCTTATGTATTATTCGTTTTAAAAATACAGTAGAGATCAAAATTTGACTTTCTTAAAACTTGCTTTTACTATATATATATATATATATATATATATATATATAAATATATATATAAATAAAAAATAAAAATAAAAAAAATAAAAAAAATACTATTAGACAAGTTCACTTCCAACTCAACATATTCCTCAGTAGTAGTGTCACGATTACCAGTTTCAAAGTAAACCACGGTTAACTGAATACTATTAGGGTTTCAAATTTTATTGTCATTAGAAGCCTGATTGATTGTGAATTTATTTTTATAAACTCTTGGTAAATCCTATGACAGCTGATTAGCTAATTGCCAAAAGCAGCAATGTAAATGCATATTTCTATAATGTATAGTATGTTGTATTCCTTTAATTCGAACTGAAACTTCACAATTAAATTTGAATATCAAATCACAGTTTCGTTTAGAAAAAATCGCAATGTCAAATCGCACAACCTTTTTGGCTTTTATAAAGGAGCTTTAAGCAATTTTGTAAAAAACAATGTAAACATTGATCCAGTTGTTTGTAACAACTGCATACAGCTGCAAATTTTGTTTGTTGTTCATGTTTAAATACAAAACTTTCTGGAAAGCCTTAAGTGTGGATGACATTTTATTTTTGAACATTTTCAGGTCATTTTGACAACTGAACATTTTGGTCACTCACTATAATAATGAAATAAAATTTTATACCATTTCATCTTTACTCCTCTGTAAATATTAGCAGTTTTGAGGGACTAAAATTAGTTTTTAACATTGTTTGTAACAAACAGAAAAACAACAAATTTGGAACCAGCTATGCTTTATGGCTCTCAGAATTGCTGTCAAACGGTTTTACTCTCTTTCGAACAGCAGACCATCTTGCGAAATCAGTGAAAACTGGAAAATTAGGCTGCAGATTAAAAGGATTTTGCAGATTTTTAAATATATAATATTATTATCTTGAATGCTCTCCACAACATTGGATTTTCCTAATAGTATTTTCCAGTAGCATTGGAATACCCACAGCCTTATCTTATGTTTATTCTAATGAATACTGTTGTGTTGTTGTAGGGGCTGTGACAAACGTCTCTGGACGCGGATCAGTCTGAGCCGAAGCCGCTCAATGAGTCCGCAGGTCCTGACGGGCATCATCAAGCGGCAGCCCGTCACACTGGATCTCTCCTGGGCAAATATCTCAAAGAAGCAGCTCAGCTGGCTCATCCACCGCCTGCCAGGTGTGCATTCGTTTTCATTACCGTTCTACTTTAATACACGACAGTGTAAATGATGTTACTCATGGGCAGCTTTCTCACAGGCCTTAAAGATCTGGTGCTATCAGGGTGTAACTGGTCGTCAGTCTCAGCACTGAGCTCTCCAAGCTGTCCTTTACTGCGCTCTTTAGACCTGAGCTGGGCCGATGGCATCAAAGACACACAAATCAGGGAGCTGCTGAACCCACCAGGTAATGAGAGCTAAAACGTTTACGGACCTCTTTTATTCTTTTCTATTTCCTGAATTAGAGTGATAATTCAACCCCCCAAAATTTTATGTACTCGCCTTCAATTGGTTCTAAACCTTTGAGTTTCTTACTTTTGTTGAACAAGGTATTTTAAAGAAAGCTGAACACCTGTAACCATTGACTACAATAGTAGAAAAGCGAATACCATGGAAGTCGATGGTTACCGGTTTCTAACATTATTCAAAAAAACTTATTTTGTGTTTAACAGAAGAAAGAAACTCATAAAGGTTTGGAACAATACACAGGTGAGTAAATGATGATTTAATGATTGATGAATGAATGATTTAATTAGAACAAAGAGTGTGTGACTTATGGAAAAATAATTATAGTTGTGATTTTATAATATAACTGATTCAAATTCAGTTGGAGTAATTAAGCAAAGCATAAACTGCCTTTTGAGAATGAATTTGTTGTAGATTTATTTGACATAAACTGTTTAACGGCGCAGGATGTCATTTTCAATGTTAGAGGCCACGTATTCACAACAAACAAAGGCATAGTTTGATAATGCCGTGACTGAGTGTGGAATGATGGGAGTTCAAAACTTATCATGGACATGGTAGAATAAGGCAGAGTAAGGCTTAAAGCTGTTGAGTGAAACGGATGAAATTTTCAATTTCATAAGGTTCCTTTTACTGTGTTAATGTTGTAATGTAATTAAAATACAATCAGTTAAACGAACTTAAGCATTCATTTAGTTGTTCAAGTGAAAAAACTCAATTGAAAATACTGGGGTAAAATTAATTTTCATATTTTAAAGACATGGCACGGAAAAATTGAATTTTAATGCAGTGATTCTGTCTAATGCCCACTTTATATCATATCAATCAGGCAGTGAAGATCACTGATTTTTAAATTTTGTAATGTTGCGACACTTCACCAGAAGTGTTTGGGCAGGCTGGCTCACTGAAAATTAAACGTGTGCATATAGCCCATTGCTGATAAAAGACACAAAACACAAAAACAGCAGAGCTTTTATTATGCCACAGTCTGCTGCTTTTGATTCATGATCCCATGGTCTAGAAGGAGCACTGTTTTATCATACTGAATACTTTTTAGGGTTCTGTTATTCTAATAAAACACACCTTATTAAACCATCTTTGGTTTTTCCCTGTTTTCTATAAAGCCAAATCAGAAATCAAGGGTGTGTCACATCATTATTATGGCAACACAGGACACTACTTAAAATAGCTAATTGCTCTACATTTGAACATTCTTAGAATCAGTTGGGTTCATGAATGTACAGAAGTAAGCAAAAGCTATAACTGTTACACAATGAACAATGTTATACAACGTTTATAAAATGTATAACTGGTCTTACATTTAACGTTTTAATGAAAAGAAAATCTTGCATATTGTGCCTTTTAATGCAGTTCAGAGGTTCAGGAAGTAATGCAAGCTGCATGCAATTATGGTACATTAACAATTTAACAAATTAATGTCAGCTTGCACATTTGTTAAAACATTATGAATTTTATCATCAAAAATACATTTCACAATCTTTAAAAAAAAATCTCTGCATCTGCAGGCAGTGACAACCGTTCACAGATGAAGAACATGCAGTGTTTGTGGCTGTGTGGTCTGGAGGTGACTGAAGCAACGCTGAGGCTGATCATCAGACACATGCCTCTGCTCACACGCCTGGAGCTCTCGCGTTGTCCAATCACAGATGGTGCTCTTAACCTCCTCAGCGCTGTGGGCTCCTCCACACGCAACACACTCACACACCTCAACTTGGCTGGTAAGTAAATGCACACTGGCCTGTTCACGTGAGACAATGAGAGCTGCAGACAATGATTTTTAAACTAAAATGTACACCCTGGCTTTTTATTAGGTACACCCTGTTTTGTACGGTGCTGGACCACTTTTGTTTTACAAAACTGCCTTCATTCTTTTGGCACATATTGTGGTCCATATTGACTTGATAGGATCGCGCAGCTATTTGACGTTTATATCTGCTTGATGTGAATTAAATTGAGACGTTTTCTTGTTTTCTCTTCAAACCCCAGAAAGGGATTGTCCATGTAGATTAACAGTTTCTGAAATATTCAGACCAGCCTGTTTAAAGTAGGGTATTATTTGAAGACCAAAACCTCTCCCAATCTGCTTTTAATTTTGTAGTATCACACGACAACACACATTAGGTCAGTTGCAGTTCTAGTGCCCCTGTCTCTATATACTGTACAATGTGACGTACAATCACATTAAATATTAACTCAGTGGTAGAGTTACACTCATGGGACAAAGCGCATACATAATGACCAATGTTAGTTTCGTGCATTTAAAAAATGATTTTGCTGATTGTTCAAACTACGTTTTCAAAATGAGTTGAAACACAATTCTTGAGACTTTTTGGGGGGAACTTTATTGTTTTATGTTTAATCAACATACATTTAAGTTAACTTTACCTAGTCTTAGTGTACACAACTCAATTATCTTTCATGGTCAAAGTCTATAGTGTGTGTGTGTAAACACTTTTGGTTTTGTAAAGTAAACTTAAGAGAAAAAAGGATGAGTGACACTAAGTTGTGTGCAGGTCTTAACGTGACATCAGACTTGTAGACTAAACATGCTGCTGTTTGTCATTAAGGGGTAATTCTCCCAAAATGTCTAATTCTGTCAATATTTGCTCACTCTGATGTCCCAAATCGGTATACATTTCTTTCTTTTGCTAAACACAAAAGAGGATATATTGAAGGTTGTGGGTGGCCAAACATTAGCTGGCAAATAGGTTGGTGTGGACCTGCAACTTTTGGGTTACCCAGATCCTTCCAAATAACTTGTTTACCAGAAGAAAGAAACTTATTTAGGCTAAAAACGACTTAAGAGTGAGTAAATGATCACAGAATCTTTATCTTACTAGTGTTAATAAAACATTTTTGTTTCATTCAGTTTCTTTAATGCTACTGCTCAATACATCTACCCTACCTGAAAAAAGAATAAACCTTGTTTGTTTATTTGTATATTATGTGTATTTGTAAAGTGAATGTTTGTCATTAAGAAATATGACAGATTTTTTGCCCTCTTTGGCTTAAATGTATGTCTTATTTTTATTTGATATTTTGTTACCTTTTGATAGGTTTTTCTTTAAAATAAGGAAATTAGTTAGCTGTTCAGCATAGACAACTTGCAGAAAAGTGAAACCAATATCCAACCAACAATCGTGACTTATTTTATTTTTTTCCCTGTAAAAAAACAAACAAACAAACCCTTGACTTTGTCTACAAGCCTAAGTGCATCAGCTAAGTGCATTCATGTGATATGCTTTAATAATCATTTGAACAGGTGTAGCTAATAAAATAAAAGAGTTTGCTCTACACACACATACACACTCATCATAAACATTTTGCAAGCAATGAATAAATTGTCCTCCATTTGTTGTCATTATCAGGTTGCAGCCAGCTGACAGACAGATGTCTGGTGTACCTGCGCCGTCTCTCCTGTCTCTCCATACTGGACCTCCGCGACTGCAAAGGGGTCTCGGTGCAGGCATGCGAAAGCTTTATCTCCGAGCTGTCTGTCAATGCCCTCTACTGCCTATCGGATGACAAACTCATCCAGAGGATATCATAAAAGCTGCGCTCCTCAGAGAGAGAGAGAGAGAGAGAGAGAGAGAGAGAGAGAGAGAGACTTTGTGAATACTGGTGTGTCTGAGAAGGAACTAAAAGCGCGCGCATATGTGTGTGGCTTTGGTAGGTCTGTAAGGAGCTTCTGTGGTGGACAGAGAACCAGGGTTCATGTATAGCAACTTTAGGAGGGAGGAGCTCCAAGCATTCTGAACGGGGCTTATGTATAAATAGGTGTGGGCGAGGAGGATCCTTTTGTAGTTAAAACTGTTTCCCTTTGTTTCCGTGATCACACAAACACTGCAAGCGGCAATCAGATCGGTTCTCAGGCCTGTCATGCCATGGGCTCTTCTATTAAAGAGATCAACAGGTGCTATTCCTCGACAGTTTGTTTTCTATTTTCAAGCAGCCTACAGTCTGCTCATAAAAACTTGTGCTTTTACTCTAATCCGGTGCTTTTCGAACCTGCTACTGGAGACTCTGCACATTTTGTGTTTCTCTTTCTTATCTGATCATAATGGAGGGCTGTTTCTACCACTGGAGAATCTAATTTGAAAAGGTAATTGCAACTTTGTTCTCACAATTCTGATTTCTGTTTTCTCTTGAAACTGCAAGATATTTAATCTCACAGTTGAATTATCAGTCAATTATGTAATAAGTCAATTATGAGTTTATATTTCTCGGTTCCAAGTTTTTAAGACCACTTTTTTTTTGTTTTGTTTTTTTTAATTTTCACTTTAAAGGAAAGTTAAAATCTGATTTGTGAGGTTTTTTTTCCTGAGTTAAAATGTCTTAAATTTAAATACTGCAGTTTTTTCTGCAACTTTCTCTTCTCAGAAGTCTGAGTATTTCAGTAGAGCACATTTTTGTATTTCTTTCTTTTTTTCTTTCATATCTGGTGATTCAGATTTTATTTTGTCAAAATTGAGAAAGATACAATTGCCTTTATTTTATGCTTTTTATCCTGTGGTGAAAACAAGCTTCTGTTCTTGGTTCAGTTCATGGAGCTCTCACCTAAAGAGCTGATGATCTGAATGGGTTTGGTAAGCAAAGGATGCTGCATGAAATTTTCAGAAATTCTCTGGATCCCCACGACTAGGACTAAAGCACTGCTCTGTCCAGATCCTGTCACCTAGACACAGATTCATTTATGCCAAGTAGTGTGGATTTTTTTTCTCCTCCATTCATCCCCTTTAAGCATCGTTTTACTTGAGGAATACCTTCTTTTTTTCCAAATTCCTCTCCCTCCTTAACACCTGAGAGTATAGAGATATATAAATATACTATAAGCACCCTTGTGTAAATGTATTCCTCTCCTGTAGTAAGAGAAAAGTCTGTAGCATTATAATTTTCAAAAACGTTTTCACATTTGTTTTTGTTTTTTGTTTATTTTCAAGCCAATAAAAAAATGATACAAATGTGACCTTGAATTGATTTGATATGCTGAAATATGAAGTTGTTTTGTTGAATTTGTTTACAGTTGGTTATTAGTCCATTAACCAAATAAAAGATGTGTGATTGGTTCCTAGTTGACTTGCAATACTGGATTTCAATGAATTGTTGCATGACCTCTCTGCCATGTGATAATATGGTGGGTAGTCATATAAACCTGTCTGTATGAAGTGTGAATGACACGATACAACTGAATTATCTGTGATATTTTTGCTTCTAGATGTTGCAGTGTGAATGAAGTCAGGTGCATCAGATGTAGACAGTGTGTAAATTGTGCTCAGATTCATAGATGGTAGATTTGGGTAAATAAGGCTATTTTTGGTAGACAGTTTAGCACTTGTCTTCAGGCCTCGATAGGAACTCATTCATTGTTACTGCCCGGTGTGTTAAAAAAGATTTTAGAAGGCTTTATACACCATACGATCACCTTAATTTGATGCAGTTTCTACTAGTTTCAGTACGCCCTAGTCTGATCCCAAATGAGTTTTCCAGTCAGCAACATGCCTTTCTGATTCTGTCTAATTGCTAAAATGATTTGATCTCTGAAGAGTATAAATTCCACTCATCCCAGCTATTATGCTGTTTGTTCTCAGGTGGGTTTCTAAATTCAGTATATCCATGATACTGTCTGATCTTGAATGATTTTTAAACTGTTTAGGTCACCATCTGATCGCAATAGGCTCTGTAAATTTAGTACATCCCAATCTGATGTGGACTGATCACAAATGAGCTTATAAATCCATTTTGATTACATCCAGTCTTTAAATAGTACTTTTAGAAATATACTACTTTGTACTTTATACGCAATGCTGTCTGATCTCATTAGTATGCATTCAAAATGCAGTGCTGTGATTCTGTCTGATCTCACCTGAGTTAAGACTCTGTTTATATATGTCTGATCTCAGAAATGCTTATTTATTCACATGCCTGTCTGATTATCAGATCTCTGATAAGCATGTCTGACATTGGCTGATTTCAGAGTTTATAAATTAATCTCAAGGTGCTGTCTGATCTCAGATCTGTTTATAAATAGTCTTGCTACTTGGATTTCAGTCAACTATAAATTCAGGGTTTATTTCTGATCAGTGGAGTTTATAACTGTCTGATCTCAGAAGGCTCTTTGAATTCACACATGCTTGTCCGATGCTATTTGTATAGTGCTGTAAGACTTTTGAGCAGTGTATAAGTTCAGTGCATTTTAATCTGATGCAATCTGATTTCAAATGTGTATGAATTCAGCAACATGCCATTTTCATGTCTGTGCTTATAGGTATATGTTCTTAGGTTCTAAATGCATTGCAGTCTGACCTCAAATAAGAGTATTAACTCAACAAATGATCCTGTCTGATCTCAGAAGGGTTTGTGAATCCACCACATGCTTGTCTGATGTTACTTGATCTCCGATAAATATCTACTTCTGATTCATGATGCGATTTCAGGCGTGCTTATGAATGAATTTCAGTGTGCTATCTGATCTCAGATGTCTATCAATTTAATGTAGCTTTTGAATCTCAGTTTATATTATAGTTCTTGATGCAGTCCAATTTCAAGCCTAACTAAATTCAGTGTGTTGCTATCTGATCTCATTTGAGCTTCTACATTCTGTAAACAATGTTGTTTTATCTTATACCAGAAAGGCTTATTAATTCAGTACATCTCTATCTGATTGTGTGATCTTGAAATTAGTCAGTTCAGCAACATGAGATTCTGATTTACTGAGCTTTTTTATTAAGAACAATAAGTGTCGTCTGATCTCAGGTTTATGAATATGCAACAACTGTCTGGTGTTTGCATTTACACTCTACATGTTTCTTATGTGGTCTGATCTCAGTTAAAGAGATAGTTCACCCAAAAAGGAAAAGTGTCATCATTTATTCTCTTCTTCTGAGTTTCTTCTGTTGAACACAAAAGATGTTAAGAAAGCTGGAAACCTGTAATCATTGAGTTCTATAGTAGGAAAAACAGATACTATGGAAGTCAGTGGTTTCCAACTTTATTCAAAATATCTTAATGTTCGACAATAAAATAAAAGCTTAAGTTTGTAACCACTTGAGAGTAAGTACATACTCATTTTTGTGTAAACAAAAACACAAACAAAAAAAAGATTATAGTCCGACATGCTGGTGGTTAATAAATTATGGTCAGTCTGATTTCAGGTTTTGAAATTCTCCTTGTTTTGTCAGTTGAGTTTATACATTCTATACATAACTCTATCCGTCTACAGGTGAGTTTATAAATTCAGTTAATGCTGCTGTCTGATCTCTCAGTTTACTGAGAGCCTCCATACTGAATGCGCGTGAGGAGGGAAGGGAATCCGCACAGCCGAGCCTGCATCCGATGCGCTTTTTACATGGACATGGATGGAAATTAGGCCTCCGTTTGCTTTCTGCGCTGGGCTTACATCTGCATTTTCTCACCAGATCACCACAGCCCAGTCGGAATACAATGGGAATACGCGCTTTTCTCCACTAGACTACAGTGAGAACATCATGTGTCAGCGGACTCCAGCAGCACTAGCCTGAGATGAGGAGGATGGTGATGGTGATGGGAAGCTATCTGCTAACTCAAGGATGCTTTACTGCAAATAAACCTCTGTGTCATCTGTACTCTCGGTTTTACCTCGTTTAACAGAACGCTGCTCAGTTTTACCGATACGTTTACAATCGTTTCAGTGCTGAAGGGGAGATTTTTTATAAAGACTTGCAGTTATTTTGGACTTAGCTTCGCTAGCTAAGCAGCTGTTGGTTTGACTGTCAGTGGATATTTTCAGCAAACGGAGGGATTTACAGCCAAACACCGCACAGATCAGCCCGGAAAAGAGTGTAAACGAGACATCTGGAGTCCTGGGGGAATAAATTCGCTGAGCAGATTAAACGACACATCTTGTCAAATGAAATGAACGGTCCGTAAATAAACGCTCGTGGATCTGTTGTAGATGCAAAGGTGGCCGCTGCCCAAACATTTCAGACAAACCGACCTTAATTTTAAACTTCATCACTTGACATACAATCTAAACGGCTTAAATATAGAATAGCTGAAATGGCTGAAGAGGCGTTTCCTTTACATTATCTGGTGTGGAACAATCAATATCTGGAACTGGACCGAGAGCTTCAGAAAAAGCAGGTGTGGTGTGTGTAGTTTTAGCAGTGTGTTGTGTTAAACCGTCGACTTTCGCCTGTATTAAGCGGTTGTGTGTGAATGCATGTGTTCCAGCATGACCTGGAGCGGCTGGATCCGCGCGGCCGCTCGGCGCTCGAGCTGTCAGTGTGTCTCGGGCACCTGGAGTCCACGCGCGTCCTGCTCAGACACAACGCAGATCCCACACACAGCAACACACAGGGCTGGACAGGTACAACAACATCTCTCTCTCTCTCTCTCTCTCTCTCTCTCTCTCTCTCTCTCTCTCTCGTTATTCATATTCAGGTTTATTTTTATTTTTTTTCTTTATTATTAAATCATTTCATTTAATTTTTTATTTATTTTCCCTAGGGCAAACTATGCCTTTAACTAACACAAACATTCAAGATAGGAATTAGTTTTCTTTTGCATAATATTTTTTAACTACATCAGTTTTTCAACAGTACTTTTCGAGGAATATATTGCAGGCAAAAACATTTACTGAAACTCAAGAAGGCAGCACAGTCCAATTGAGAGCCAGAGTGTGTATTTAGTACAATTTCTAAACTAGATTAATCTGTTTAATCTCTAGGAAATCAGTCATCAGGGATGTTAATCAACATGCTCAAAAATATTTGTGAAAAGGTAAAAAAACATGTTACTATGAGCTATTCAATATGCCCGTGTCATTTACATGCACATTCAATTTCTCAATCTCTTATGCACACTCTCTCGCTCTCTGTCTGCCTGTAACTGATTCAAAGCAGGATCTCAGAGATTTATCATGTTGTAACAGATGAAAAACTTGGACAAATATTGTTTTAATATGGTCTATAACTTGGCAAATGACCACAGATGACTTTTTTGCCTCCACATCATGCATATAAAATCCTTTATCAGATCCAACTAATTGATTTATGTGCTTGGGTTCTTGAGGAAGCATATGACTTTTCTATTTGAAACACAATTGTAAAGTGGTGGAAAGCTCACTTTAAATTATAATAGGTATGATTAAGGCCAGGGTGTGTAAAATGTATGTATTAGACAATCTAAGTGAACTGTACTTGTTCTGGGAGGTATTAACTTATACTACCTAATTTATGTGCATGTAAGGCAACGCAAGTTTATTTATATAGCACATTTCATACACAGTGGTAACTCAAAGTGCTTTACATAAGAATAAAAGGAACAAGTATAAGAAAATAAAAACAACAAAGAATAAAAATGATTAAAAATAGATTAAAAAGTGTTAAAACGGGTTTTAAAGAAATGATAAAGAAAAGAAAGACATAATAATGCGAACTGTTGGACGTAGCACAGTGCTCATTCAGGAAAGGACCAGCTAAACAGATGTGTTTAAAGTCTTGATTTGAACGTGCCTAATGTTGGAGCACATCTGATCATTTCTGGAAGCTGATTCCAGCAGCGGGGGGTCGTATAGCTAAAAGCAGATTCACCCTGCATTGAATGAACTCTTGGAATTTCTAATTTACTTGATCCTAATGATCTGAGGGATCTGTTAGGTTTGTATTCAGTGAGCATATCTGTAATGTTTTGAGGTCCTGGACCATTTAGTGATTTTTAGATCATACTATGATATGATCTATATGTCTTAGACGTATGATACTTCTAAGTTGTTGTGCTCATGAAGAATGTTCACAAAAATCAACAGCAATTATTAACTGCTACATTACATATTTTCACTTTGCTTAAATGTATTTAAAATACTGCTGTGAGAAATGTATTTATTTATAAAATGCGGTACAATTTCTTAATTTAATAAAAAAACAAAAACAAAAAAAAAACGATAGCAGTAGGTTCATTTATTCAGTCTGTTATTTAATTCTTCACCCAGATGCTTATGTTCACTTGAGACATAATTGACTGCGTTTATGTGAATATTTGCCATGACTGGCGTTTTGACATAACTCTGTGCTTGTTTGACATTTAAAGTGCAGTAAAGCTGAAGAGAACTGAATAAAATATTGCATGCTGAGTGAGGCATTTTTGGGTGTGTGTCAGACAGTGCAAATGCCCAAACACAGTACCGCAGTGTCATACGTTATACAGCAGTTTCAGGGCAGTAGTTCCAGGTCTTGTTAAAACTTGTAAAGAACAGCCATAGACATCAATGTTAGGAACAAAAAGCTCAGTATTTATTTAGTTTTTATTTATTTATCAGTAATATTTTCCAACAGCAGTAATATCTGTCTTTGTGTTGAACAGAAGAAAGAAACATGTTTAAAACTAATGGAGGATGAGTAATTGATGACAGGATGATCATTCCCTTTAGCTTTGCTGAAGAGTTGATGTTATAATAATGTATGATAACATAATCTCCATATAACATTTGGTTCTAGCTCTGCAGTTGTGCATTTGCTTGTTATTGTTAGATTTTCCAGTGCTAATTTCAAGAAATAAACTGGGATTAAATGACAAATGCACAGCATATTTTACTACATTCTTTACTTTAAGGTGCGCTGAGCACTAAAGTACTGCATTCGCAACAAGTGCACTCAATCCAATGGGATGCATCACATGACATAATAGCCAAAAACTATATTTGGTTGTCATCTTAAGCTTAGTGATCAAAGTTCTTGTATTATTTCAGAATAACAATATGCCATATTTAATTATGTATTCGAAATACAAATTGCAATTGCAGGTTTTTTTTGGTCCAGGACGATACAAAATAGTTAAAATATACATATATAATATGTGTTTTAAATACACGTAATTAAAATACCGCCCAGCTCTGCTTATCCTGCATATGGGATGCAATATAACTGTTGGTGAATGTAAAAGGCCTGTGAAGATTCATATGTCAAAATGCAGAATAAGTTGAGATTTTATCTACCTAAAAAAAGAAACAAATCTTAATTTCCTGAAATTCCAGTCTTACTTCCTTTGCAAACCTGCATACATTTGGACAATATTTGCATAATACCAGTCTATGGTCTTCATCGGCCGCCCCTGGCTTGTGGGCTTGACTTGTCCGCTTTGCTCTTTGCGTGCACTCAATGCATGGCTTGACTTAGGTTTGATACAGTCAAACTGATGCAGTCAAACATTTATTGTTCATATAACACTTTTTACAAGTGCTGAGGAAACCTCCAGAGCTGAAATAGAGATATCATAATTGGCATTTGGCATTTTGCATTTTTTGACACAATGTAAGTAGTAGACCAATCACATTAGTGTATTTTGACCTTGAATATACAGTATGTATTGTGGGAGACCTCGAGTACGAAAAGAACTTTTAAAATAGCATATTATGGACATGTAATACGGTATCTTTTTCTGCTTGTCCACTCTAGCTTCCCCGATGACCTAAATGAATGGTATTGTGTGCCTAGTTTTGCAGGAGGCTGTGAGCACTGGAGACCCTGAACTGGTGCAGCTGGTCCTTCAGTACAGAGACTTCAGAAGAGCCACAGAGAGACTGGCTGGTATTCCTGAGCTACTGAGCAAACTGAGACAGGTGACCCTCTCTCACACACACACACACA
>CAIGQW010055024.1:1919401-1962072 GCA_903798125.1 Danio choprae
TCGCCACAGCGGAATGAACCGCCAACTTATCCAGCATATGTTTGGCGGTTCATTCCGCTGTGGCGACCCCAGATTAATAAAGGGACTAAGCCGAAATGAAAATGAATGAATGAATATATACATATAAATAAATATATATATAAATAAAATCACAATTTATGTGGAGATTTAAACAAAACAAATCTGTCATTGTTTTAAAATAATAAAATATAAAAAAATGTAAACATTTAAAAATATTTTCTGAAAGAATGTCCTGTTTTAATTTAAAAATGTTGCGAATTCCAGTTTGATAGACTCGTCATGTGCTTTCTCTTAGAAATCCCTCTCTTCCACGTGCTGAATGCTCGAGTGACGTTCAGCAATCTTTGTGGCTGTGATGAACCCATCAGTTCTGTTACTGTACTATCTCCACAAGGACCCACAGAGGCTGGTATGAATATCATCTGAACTTCTTCCTGTAAAGCTTGATTTATACATTTTTGCTCACTGCATGTGGACCTTCACAAACGGATGAGGCTTTTACACTTTTTTATACTTTTATACACACTCATTGTTGTACTATTATAAAATGAATAGGTTTTGGATTTGTGAAAATCCATGATAGAGCCAAATACATGGATGTAACAAATAAACTGAATAACAATATAATATTTTTCAATAAACACTTTCATTTAATTACCAGTATTTCACTCAGGATCACTTTCATCAAATATATATAGATAGTGTTGGCAGGATGGTTTTGTTCTGGGAAAAACTTCATGCACTCATCCATGCAGGCATGAATGAACATCATGGGGAGAGTAGCAGAAAGTAAACCCCCATTGGGATAACAGAACAGAACACAAAAGCATTCATAAGCAATTTATATTACTTATGAATTAAGACATGAGGCTGATTACCATATACATGGCTAATACTATGAACAGATATCAAAAATGATCTAGGATGAGTTGGGGAAAGAGGAGAGAATGTAGAATTGGCAATATAAAATTGACGTCACAATCAGCTGACTGTCAGCTGATGCAAGCTTGACTTGCGTGTTCGACTGAACTAATGCTATGCTCCATATTAAGCACGGACATTTGCCTTTATTAAACATGCTTGTTTCTGCTGTTGTACGCTCATTTTCTAAATGTAGGCAATTAATTTAGGTCTCTTAATGTATAAAATAATGTGCTTGCACTACAAAATACATATACATAATGAAAGCTGAGTGAGAGATTTGGCTTTGTGCTTTATTTTTATTCATCGTAAAAATACATTTCGCTTTATTTTGTGATGTAGCATTTTGAATACTTTAGCTTATCCATGAACATGATTTCTGCAGGAGTCCCATAGGATGTATTGAAGACGACAACTCCTATGATTCCACTCTGTCACAGTGTCAACAAAATACACCTTTGTTTGTTTTGAATACGCGCCCTCTAGTGCTGAAAAATACATACTGTGCTTTTAATAGCGACGTATTTTCCCCACTCACCTCACTGTTTTCAGGTGAGACTCCTCCGCCTCTGCAGTGTGAGGTGGACCCATCTGTGTTTGAGCCTCCCCCAGAATACACTACACTTGGACCGGGCCGCAGCGAACCAATGAGAGACGAGGATGATAATTTACTCCAGTTCGCCATTCAACAGAGCCTGCTGGATGCTGGAACAGAGAGTGACCAGGTATTCACACATTTACACCGATGCATATTGAACACCAAATATTTCATCTACTTTTCTTGATCTGTCAAGCTCTGTTCTGATTGGCTGGTATTATAAAACTTCTGAAAACCATTGGATGTTTTAATCAGTCTGCCTGGAAGAGCCTAAATTGTTTCTCCATGGTGTTGGGTTTCTTTAACTATTGATTTATTTATAATAACAATAAATCTTCAATTAAATTTGTACAATTTATTTAGAAGAAAGATATTCAGAATTTTCTGAAAAGCTACCCTAAAAGAGTAAGTTTTAAGTGTGATTTATAAACACTTCCAAATGTTCTGCATTCCAAATGTCAGAGGTAAACATAAACATGACATAAACAATAAACGACACAAACCAACTCACAACACAGAAACAATGGATGCTACCTATTTAATAGTGTTCTTGAGCAGTGGCTGCTGCTGACTATTTAAATATAGCGGGTTTGCCATCTCATGTCGTCAATGTATTGATGCTTGTAGTGACAGTTCTCCTGGACCAATCAATAATCAGCAGTGTGTATACATCACGTTTTGGTAATGGTTCGACTGGCTTGGAACCTTACCTGAAGTTGAACTAAGAAAAGTACCAGTTACAGAATGCAGTGGAAATACTAAACTGCAGCTTACCATGCAGTGGAAGTGCCTTTGAGGATAAAAAAAAAAACAACAACAAATGGCAAAAATAGGCAAAACTAAATTAATACCTGTGGCTCCTGGCGAAAAATTTAGGTCTTATACTATAAACAAGGACAGATTTAACCAATAAACAGGGTAAGTGGCCGCTTAGGAAATTTGTGGGCCCCCACTAAATACCTAGAAGTTTCTATAAAATATCTATATCTCATAATTTGTATGTTGAGGGTCTAACAAATAAAATTTTAACCTGAAATCTGTGCAAATGGGTCCCCCACTCCCAATCATGGAGCAGTCCATCAAATCAAATAGTTTATTTATTATTTTTAGTTGTAAATTCATTTTATAAAAACAAAAATAATTTAAAATGTAGAGAAAGTCTGCATGAACCGGAAGCTGTGACTTTTTTTTTTTTGTATTGTGAAGCAGTTCCTAGAGAAATGGAATATTAAATGAGAATCAGTGGGCGTGGCTTGTTTTTTTCTACTGTGAGCTGATAGGATGTAGTAAAGTAGGTATTTTTTACAGAACGTTCGGGAAAAGGGATTCCGGACAGTTATTACAACCTAACAGACACCTCCTTCTCACTATTTCTGTTTGTTGTCAAAACTGACAGTTGGAGAGGTGTGGTTAACATACTTACAATACCTCAGACACATGATCTGAGAATTTAACTGAAAACAAACAGGAAGTGCATTTTCAGATTTTAGATTACAAGGCCAAACAATGTTTTGTTTTTTTCTCAATGACATGCACAGATGAATTGTTCACCACAAAACTAGCAATGTGAACTAACAAAATCATTATGGTTAGTTTTTATTTCATGTGTACTTTAAGATACAAATGTAAAAAAGAAGATATACAGTAAGAGTAATATAAGAAAAAGACAGCAAAATAAAAATGAACTGTTGGGCCCCATGGCTGACTCCTGATTATAAATCAACATTTTTGCAGTGTTCTGCAAGCGACACTTGTCATGATAAAGTATTAACGTAATTATAATTTTTTTCATGAGTAGTTGAGAATCTCTAGTCAATACTAAACGATTATATTGACTTTTTGTCGTTCTCGAGCTCCACTGTTTTCCACCCACTGCCTCATTTCTCTTTCTTGTCCTGTGCGTTTCTGTAGGTGACCATATGGGAGGCTCTCACTAACACTCGTCCAGTTTCTCAGCCTCCGCTTTATGAGGAGGAATCTCAGCTGGAGAGGTGTGTGTGAGTATTTGTGTGCAGTCCTGGTGTTCACTACATTTTGGGGACCAATCGTCCACACAAGTACATCAATACCAGTCATTTTTTTGCCATTGTGGGTACATTTTATGAGGGAAATGAATCATAAATCATATAAAATGGGAAGTCTATGGGAAGTCCCCATTAAACAAAACCCAACATGTGTGGTTGTGTGTCAGCAGCAGTAGCCATGTTTAGATGAACACTTTTTGGTTCAGTCAGAATTAATTCATTCTAACTAATGAAGCCGAAATAAATAAATAAATCAATATATATAAAAATAGTCCACACACTAATAAAAATCAAAAAGACACAAGTGAGAAGAAGTGGTATAGGCCATTTACTGAAAAAACAAAACAAAACGGGGTATGTTTTGGTCACCTGTTGACTGTTGTCGATCCCAAGCTAACAATCGACTATTGAACTGACATTAGTCAACATGTGATCTTCTATAGTCAACATGACATCTTCTATACCAAATCACCTCACTTATGCCTTTTTGATTTTATTCTTTCTGATTTTTGGCCTTATTTGAAGGTTTGATGAGTATTTGGTTGTTTCCAATTTATGAATCTGAACATTTGATTTACATAAACACTAAGTAAAGGGATCAGGTTGATGTGTGCGTTGATGTAAAGTGATCAGGTTGATGTGTGCGTTTATGTCACCAGCTTTAAATCAGATTTGATTTTCTGATATGTGCAAACTGACTACGCTAATAGTGTTGGTCCCTGTTTTAAGATGTGCAAATAGTAGCCAGTCCTCCTTCTGTTTTGACTTTTATGACAGGCTTTGTGCTGCTGCCTGAACTTATTGAGCTGTAAAAAAAATCCTCGTCTCTAAAAAAAAAAACAAGATGTATGAAGCAACAGTCTTGCAGCACTTCACTGACATTATTATAAAAATTAATATATTACAATTTCACTGACACCACAGAGTCAGCTGTTGAAGCTAATTACAGATACAAATTTAATATAGATACATTTTCTGATAGTTTCTTTGTAAAATAAACACCAAACAACTAGTAAAAGCCTTTTTAGACATGTATGAAGATATGAAAGAAGTTAGTTATAATGTGTATGGTCAGTTTGACTCTTTTGAAATGATAAAAGCATCCAACAAAGCATTTTTACACAGCTGAAAATATCAGCACTCTTCCAAAATATGCACATATATAATACGTATTTCACCGCCATTGTTTGTTACTTAGGTAATAGATTAAAACAACTTTAATGTCCACAGTCCAACCTGTGGTAGTGTTTGCACTTACATATTCTAAACCATAATATTATAGTCTAAACATAAAGCAATCATGGCAGAGTTTCCATATTTGGTGACCATATGAAAAACATTTCCATATTTTTGATCGTATTATTGAGCTAATATTATTTATTGCTTTGTGGCAACTAAGTAAGCATTGCTTTCATCTAAAATCATGGTAGAAACTGGTAGAAACTACTTTTAATCTTAATAATAAGAGTTCAAATGATTACATCCATTCTATATTTAAAGAAAAACTCTATGATGTTAACCAATCGGGTAACATGGTTAAAAATGCCCCTCTGTTTTGGCCTCTGTTACCACTCAGGTTACTTCCATTACTTTCCTGCAGAGACCTCTACTTGAACAACTGAAAATTTGCCTCAAGATGCTTTGGTAGACCCAAAGCTTAGCAGTTGTTTCTGACACTCTTGTGGAGTTTCTGTCTGCTCCTGCATTCTCTCATCGAGTGCGGGATTCAACGTTAATTTTATTTCAGCAGTTTATTTTTTAAAAGTTACTAAATACCTATTAAACTAATAAGAAACTTTCATTACATTTAAAAAAAAAAGTAACTTAAATATCATTAGTTACATTTTTAACACTACCTTAACACTGATGACAACTGTGCTATTTCTGTCTTTGCAAAAAAACATCAAGAGTTTATATGTGCTCTCAATCACATCACATTTGAAAAGGTTTAAAGGGATAGTTCACCTAAAAAATGAAAAAATTACTCACAATTTACCCTGATGTGGTTTCAAACCTTTATAAGTTTTTTTTTTTTTTCAGTTGAACACAAAAGTTATGAACAAATGTCAGAAACCAGTAACCATTTACTTCCATAGTAGAAAAACAAATACTATGAAAGTCAATGGTTACTTGTTTCCAAGATTTTTCAAAATAACTTCTTTTGTATTCAACAAAAAAAGAAAGAAAACAAACTCAATTAGACTGTAACAAATGCGGAGTTCCACACAATTCATTTATGTTGTCCCAACACAAATTGATTAGGTTAACTTATCAAACTTACGTGGATTGAACTTAAAATCATTAAGTTGTCAAAAAAATCTTAAGAATTGTGTTGTTTTAGCTCATTTTATGTAAGTAGTAAGAGCAAGGAGAAAATCATTTTTTTCTAATGTTAAGGGTGAGTAAATGATTACTGTAATAATCTGAATTAAATTGTAATCAGATTTGACCAATTTATTTAGATTGACGTGATTTCATGTGACTTATTAATTTGGACTGAGCTACTAGAGATACTGAGGTACTAAAAATAAAACAATTATATGGGTACATGTAAAAGGTGTGAGGATGTGTGTAACAGCTGTTGGGCTGTTTGTAAATGTGAATGTGTTTCTGACAGGGCGATTCAGGAGTCTCTGTCTCTCTCGTTGGCTGGAGGGGAGAGTGGAGAGTCAGACTCAGGCCCACCGTTATCCCCATCTGATCCCGCTCTCAGTTCACCTCCATGTTACAGCTCTCTGACAGAGCCTCGGGCGCCCGGAGCGTTTGCTGTGGCCAGCAGTTTTGACGAACAGCTACGCCTCGCTATGGAGCTTTCATGCAGAGAACAAGAGGAGTTAGACAGGTACAGATGATGATAAAGGGTTTGGGCACTGATCCCAAACCTGGAGTCTAAATAGGATTGCAATGGATCATTGGCTGCAAATTTATTCTGCCTTTAGTGATTCATCAATCTTCGGGTTTTTCATGGGCAATTCAGGCTGGATCTGATCATGGTTATTTTAGAGAGCAAAACAAAATCTAAGACTGAACTTTTGGTCAAAAACATTTTTGTTAACTGAAATGAAATTGAAAAAATGAAAAACTAAAAACTAACAAGAGTCACTGAAAAACGAACTGAAAAAAATGTAAGAAAAATGAAAGCCCTTATTCTGACCTGCAGCAGTTTAAAGAAAGACCTGTAGATGCGCTTTTACAGCACAACACACCAGTCAAGTGCATGATTAAATACAACAAACATCTTTTCTATATAAACCTAAAACATTTTCTAACTTTTCTTAATTTGGCAGAAAATGTAAGCTAGGCAATTTTAACTACTGTACATATACGATATGATCTTTAATATGAAAAAGTTTGTCTAAATTCTAAACAGCATTTACTTTCATTTGTTGCATTTGTGTGTTTTTCAGTGTCTGTTCAAACTTTATTGCTAAGAGGTTTGCACAAGAGTTCATTTAAGCTGTGCAAACAGTAAAAGAGAAATGTTTTCACAAAATAATAACTACGACTAAAACTAACAAAACCATTAAAGAGCTCCTATTATGGGTTTTTGAAAATGAGCTTCCATGCAGTGTGTAACACAGCTCTAAGTGAATAAAAACATCCAGCTGAGGTTTAAATCTGAACATGCACAGTGTTTAAAACTATTCATTCTTTAACGAAATAGTCGACTCAGAGTCCAATGAATGAATCGAGTTGGGTTCGGATCTTTTGCTTGAACAAAAGCAAAAGATCCGATACGTCGATACAGTACATCTCCAAATAAGTAGTTCCAGATCCGGTAAAACTCGAACGCGCATTGAAGTGAAGATGACGATCACTGACAGATGGAAATTCAGCTGCGGGGAATAAAGAGTTAAAGTCCATTTTCACAACACCACAGTATAGCCAACCGTGTGCTGTGTTTGTTCCTTTCATTTTTCTGATTTTCGATGCAATAACCTACTCTGCAGCACGGGACTCGTCGGCCGTTTACTGTTAAAGGAAGGAGCAGCAGAGACTATTATGTATGGGACTTTGTCAGACTTTGACAGGGACTTTGTCAGTAACTGTTGCAGTTCATATGGACCATTTTTTTCTTCCTCCGGATCATAACATGTAAGCGTAATTAAAATTGTTGCCTCGTTTTGTGAAGTTTGCAAAATAAGTGTTTAATTGTTTAGTTGTAATCACCCCACGCGGCTTGTAATCATTTATCTATTAAAGATCCTATGTACTATATCTCTCAGGTTAAATCTTTATGGGCTATTCGCATATCACGTCCAAGATCACGTTGAAAACGCATCGCGTGCATCTTCCTTTGCCGATTTAAATGCGTTTTGTGCTCGTGGTCCTCTGTGTGTTGCTATGGCCACCATCATCTGTTCCTTACACGCGCGGTGCGGTCAGTTTTCAAAATAGTTTAACTTTTGCCACTGTGTGCATTAATACTGAATGTGTGTCGTTGTTATTACTTTGGGTTAGTTTTAAGAGTAGAGTAATATGCTGGTGTTTAACTGCACTGCTTCATTGCATTCCTGCATTGGGCTCTCACATACTCTCTGCTACTTCATAGCCGTGGTGGGTATTTCTCTCATGTCTTGCGCTGAACCCTGTTGACCAATCACAACAGACTGGGTCATCGGACCAATCAGCGCAGATTAGCTTTGGGCTAAGGAGGTTTGGGAACAAATGAATCGCTGAACGAATCATATGGGAGTCGCTGGGATAATTGGGTAAAAATATATGCATATTATAAGACAATGAAAGTGTTTTTTTGACCTTGCATGCATATCAGACTGTTGTTGGAGACCCCCCAAAAACAAAATATAACCTTTTATAATGCAAAATAGGGGCTCTTTAATTAAATGAACTAAAATGAAATGTACAGCAAATTTTAAAATAGTATCAAAATAAATAATTATTTAAAATGCAAAACTATAATAACCTTGGTTCTGATAACCATGTTTTCTTTTTATGTGATTGTTTGATGATTTCAAAATATAAAGTAAAACAAATCAATGATTTGACTTTATCTTTGTACAAGCTTGCCTCTGAAAAACATGGCTGAATACAAATTCTTGTTCATACAGTTCTTTGAGAAACTGGATGTCCCAAAAACATCAAAAGTAACTTTGTTCTTTGATTTAATTTGAGGAATATTCCACAAACCACACATCACGGCATGATTTAAATAGAGAAAATAAATAAAAATAAAACAAGAAGGGTTTTCTCACTTCAGCTTTTGTTAAAAAAAACATTAAATACATTTAACATGATTTAAAACAACAAAATGTTATACCTATCATGTAGTAAAATGTTTGTTATTCTGTATATTGTGTAAAAACAAGTTACAGTGCTCAGCATATAAGAGTACACTCCTCACAAATCTCTCTTTTAAGGTAATAGGATACTATAATATATTTGTGTATACGCAATCGATTATTCAGTATACTGAAGCCAAATCTGGATCTAATTTAACAAAATTACTTAAAATAATGGCCCAAAGATTTAGCAAATTTAGGGGGAAAAATTAAATACAATTTTTTTTTTAAATAAGGAAAAATCAAGAGAGAAAAAAAATATATATATACAGTTTGAATTTAAATATATTATCGTTCTGTTTCTTAAGATGTTCGGTGTCCAAACTCTTATTTTAATGAATATAATACATACAGTTTAATAAAGCTGTTTTGTTCAAATGCACCAAAAAATATTACCTACGTACATTCAGTGAGAAATGGATAGAAATATTCATTTTCAAAAGGAGGTGTACTTATTTACGCTGGGTAAGCACTGTACATTGAGCTAAATTTTAGAGAATAATATTAAAATTAGACCAAAAGAGACCAAAACGTTACATTTTAATAAATCTTTGAGCAAGCATTGAATGTGTGCAGGATTATTTGTTTGCTTTTGTCACATTTTTGCATGCTGATTTTCTCCTACACGCCTATCAATTTAACTAATTGTGAGAAAAGGGTTAAAATTAATATAAAAATGTGCAACAGAGTTGAAAAATGAACTCATTTGTAATTCTCAATTCTCTTTTTTCCCCTAAAGGACGAGAAGGGAAGAGGAGGAAGAGCTGGAGAGAATTTTACAGCTGTCTCTCACAGAGAAGTAACTCCAGTACTGCTACATGTGGGATTTAAAGGAATTATTTATTGGTTGTGTTATTTTTTTTTCTGCAATGTTAAATTATTCTTCTTCGCTCTTTATTTCTTTTACAAAATAATAAAGATGGGATAGAAAGAGGAACCAAGAGCGAGTGTGCGCCAAGAATGAATTCAAAGAGCACGGCATGAAAAGGTGAATGAGATCCTCTTCTGAGTGATGAAAGGTCAGCTTCATTGTACAATGATACAGATGAAAATGTGAATATTATTTATGGATACTGATGACTATGGTAATGCATAATGTACTGAAAATACTATTGCATAAAATGAGTTTACTTATGATGGATGATAATAACATCAAAGTATTAAATGTTGCTCAAACACTTTCGCAAAAATGATCTCCGTTATGAAGTTTATTTCTGTGCATGTGTGCTTGAAATGTATATTAGAATGAGCGACATTCAGGAAAAGTGACTTCACAAAAGAACATCACAGAGAATGTGATTTATTCTGCAGATCCAGGCTGTAATACAGAGATTCTATTATTATTCCAGCGTCCTGCTGTCATAATGTTATATAAGACAATTGAATCATCTGTTACATATGCACCGAATCAAAAGTTAGTTCTCAATGGGGATGTAGTTAAAGTAATTTATCTATCTGTCTATCTATCTGTCTATCTATCTATCTATCTATCTATCTATCTATCTATCTATCTATCTATCTATCTATCTATCTATCTATCTATCTATCTATCTATCTATCTATCTATCTATCTATCTATCTATCTGCACAATTGTAATTGTGGCTTTACCAAACTAGAAGATTTTTATTAGTTTTTTTATTTATTTTAAAAAGAACTGTTATTAACACAAACAACGACAATGAATGTAGCGCAAAGAACGATTACAACTAAATTGTCTTCAAAGAATTGCTTTGCTGTGTGGTGGGCTTCATTGTCCTACACAAAAGCTGCTGTCTAGGTGATGGTGAACTGAGGGAAAGAAGCACATGTTGCTGAAGGAGCTCCTGATAAACATTTGCATTCTCTCTGCATTTACTACTATAAGAGACTCCACTCCTGCTGAAGAAAGCATCTCTAAACCATCACTTTTCACCTCCACCTTTCACTGACTTCTGCACACACACAGGTTTCAGTCTTTCCCCAGTTTGATGTTTCCCAGCAGACCCAAATACATTGAACTTCCTTTCGTCGTTAAACCGAACTCTGGACCAGTTCTCTGTCCACTCAACATGCTCCTCAGTAAATGTTAATCTAGTCTTTTGATTTGGTTTGGTCAGTGCAGAGTAAACATTTGATCCAGTCGTTTTAAGTGTCAAGACACTGAATTTGACACATCTTTACCTTGCTCAGCACTGAACTGATAATCAATTCCAGCTACAGCATTGAACTGATCAGATTTTCTGCATTATTCTGTCCTCTCATGGACGTTTGTCTTTTTTTTGTTTTGTTTTGGCAACCAGCCTTTTTAGGGGACATCAGTAAGTGTGTGATGTTTTAACTGTTTTAAGGTTCCCTAGGGACATTTTTGGGCAAGATCATTTTATTTTAATTTAGTTATTTTAATAGTTTACTCAACTTAAGCAGTTCAAGACTTAGCTACTTTTTGTAAGTTTACCATCTAAACACGGACTCAAAAATGGACTCAATTCAACAATGTTGTGGTTGAAAAAAAAAAAAAAAAAACTTAATCTTTGCTTTGCCCAAAAATGGGAACCCAAAATTAATGAATGGGAAATACAAAAATTCTAAGCATTTGTTTTTGTCCAATAAAATCTAATAAATCCAACACAAGGGTGATTAATTGACTGAATGAAGCTCTGAGTCTATATAACTTGTTCAATGTGTCACACACACACACACACACACACACACACACACACCCAAAAACACACACACACACACACACACACACACACACACACACACACACACACAGAGAGAAAGCCCTTGCCCCTAGAGTCAAATAGTGGCATTGAAGTGTTGGATATTTTCCAATGGCCATCATCACCACGTTATTTAGTTTTGGTTAGTCTGAACCATAAACTGGGTCTGAACTGACTGCAGTGATATTTTTGCTGAAGTAAAAGAAATATTATCTATGACATAAAGAATAATCATATTTTTACATAAACATCCAATTGAAAAATGTGGGTAATTTATTTTTAAATAGTTTCTTTTATCTGAGTGGTTCAAGACATGGCTTTATAAATTTGCTCTTTAAACAAACCAAACAAGAGGACATTATTCAACAAAGTTAAGTCCAACTCCATCATTTGTCCCATAGAAAATTAATGGCGAATAATAAATTAAAAGCATTTTTTAATTGTAATTTTCTATAATTCATTCATTCATTCATTCATTCATTTTTTTTCAGCTTAGTCCCTTTATTAATCTGGGGTCGCCACAGCGGAATGAACCGCCAACTTATCCAGCATATGTTTTACGCAGCGGATGCCCTTCCAGCTGCAACCCATCACTGGGAAACATCCATACACATTTTCTTTAATTTTATTTTAAAATTTTTTATTAAAAATACATTTATAGATAGATTTATTTTGTTTTGTAAAGCCATTGATATACCATTGGTCTAAAAAAATGGGTACACATTTGAGTCCTTCGTGCCTAAAAATGTCCACTGAAATGTTTAACAGAGCAAGTACACTCACAGTATTACCTATAATATTTTTTTCATGCAGTGTCCTGAAGTGCCCTATATGATCACGTTTGTAACGCACTGATTGTTTTAAAGTTTGTCTTTAATTATTAAATTTTTTATATAGTCACTATTGGCCAAGTAACAGACACAATTTTGCTCAAAGTATTTTACCCCATAATAACTAACATTGCAGGAATATGCTTCACTGAATCATTTATGACCAAATTTATGCACATGGACTTACATACTGGCAGTTTGCCGGCATACATGGTACAGGAACTGCATAAATAGTACAGGAACTGACTCAGTCCGCTCGAGGGCCCCACAGTACCGCAGACTGGCCTGCAGGAGGCGCTCGCCCGCGCGGAGCTCATGTTTCCACTCTGAATATTCGCTCTTTCACAGCACGTTGTCTGTGCGGCCTCGACTTCCTTTTCTGTGCAGATTTCATGGCGAGTGATAGCGGAGAAGAGTTGATTCACCTACCGTGACCACACTGACCCGTACATCAACCTACAGAGACGCATTTTTTCGGGTGAGTGGGGCGCGTTACTTTGTTTCAGGGTCATATTTGACACATTACTGACATCGGACTCTCGTTTGTGTGCGTTAGGAGACTGCGGTGTGTTATTATTATTATTACTGTGTACCTCTCATACTATGTGTATGTGTGAGTGTGTTTAATGTTTGGTAGCTCAGTTAGCAACCACAGTCAAAGCGCCTTTCCCGATGCGTATATTACAGCCAGTGGAGCAACGCTGCTAAAGACGAATATAGTTATAATTACTACTTTAAGACAAAAATAAGTTCATACGACTTCCATGAACTGTTTTGTCCACTGGTTTGGGGTTAATTGTGTAGTCAGTTGCATTGTGTCTTGCTGCATGTGCTAATTAGCTAGCGCAACGCTAACTGAAGAACTTGCAGCGAGCGGGCTACTTAACAAAACTAGGACCCTTCCGTTATAAATGACCGAAAATGCAGTTTTGTGCTGTTTAAGGTGAGTATTTGAGCCTACAGACGTTGATCTGGCGCTCGCCGAGTGTCCGCGCGCGGAGTTCAGCGGTTCCGCGATCATTCCCGGCAGAGAGACGCGGCGATAACGATATCCTCGCAGGATTCATCAATATTTCACTGCATATGTGCTCTGCTGAAGTTTTCCTGCGTTGAACTACACTACACAACCACAGACATGCTTAGAGAGAGAAATGCTAAAGAAATTCTAACTTTGTAATTCTTTACTTGTCTTATACAAATTTGGTTTTCATTAAAGGAGCCATTAAAACGTACCGACTAAATAATACTTTTTCTAAAACAGGTTCATCTGAGTCTTTCGTTTGTTTTATTTAGATTTTTAATGGTAATAAAATGTAACTGAACTGGTTTTAAAAACTTTTTTTTAAACGGTCGTTTGGTGAAGGGTCTTTGAGGCGCTACAACACGAACGCTTGTGAAGAAATGGGCGTTATTTATGTTGCATACACACGAGACTGTATTATGAATGTCTGGGCGTTCTGATGATTTTTTATATTATAAAGACTAATGACATAATGCTCTATGGTCTGTTCTCTTTCATGAATAATGTTATTGTTTGATGTTTTGCTTTAGCTGCCATTATAAAGACTGTGACTGCAGTACAGTGGTTGATTGGCTTTGACATCATCAAGTAGGTGGTTGCATTATTATTATTATTGTTGTTGTTGTTGTTGTTATTGTTGTTGTTATTATTATTATTATTATTATTATTTCCGGTCATCTCTATTTTTACATATCCGTCAATTATGTGGGTGAATGAGTCTCACCGTGTAACTTTTCACGTACAGGTAGTTAATGTGTTTTACACCAGAGGAAAACATACATGATATTTTTAGCTGATAATTAGGTGTGAGTTGGCCATAATTCTTTTCCTTTGAATCTTAACATGTGAACTTTATCTTTACAGCTGTTTTAAGGATTTGGGTGGTTTCTTGACTGAACGATCTTGTCACGTTGTGGACGTAGCTGGTCTTATCAAAGAACTGCCAGTCGATGGCTCTGATGGACAAACACAAAGTGAAGCGGCAGAGATTGGACCGCATCTGTGAAGGTGAGAAGATGCAACCTTATTAAATGAATAAAATGGTAGACTTTCAACTGCACAAGTCTCCTAGGCCCTGTTTGTGTATGGTGTTAAGATGTATTTTTATTAATTGCAAGTGATTATGAATACAGGCTCAAATGGTGTCCGAAATATTTTTAGCTTGTCCTCTTTTGACCACATGGTGAATGTATTCAAAAGGCACTAGAAACCACCTTCTCTTTAACTGCTTATTTAATTTTGAATCCATACAGAATGTGTTGTTAAAGCAGGATTTTAAACTTATTTGTCAGAAATTGTAAGCTTATTTTGAAAAACAAGTTTTTCCTACAGTTCTGGGATCTCATTTGTAAAAGTTTCCATACAAGTTATTAATGATTATGGCTCACTAGTTAATGTGATTCAATTAAGTATTCATTCAAGTTAAGTATGTTTACTTGGTTTACTGTCCATTCTCCTGTCAAGTTTGTTCTTAATAGATCATAAACTTTGTGTGGAAAATGGCGTACATAAGTTTCCTATCCTGTTTTGTATGTCACATTTCCAAATAAGACCCCTGATTATAACAAACGCACAATGTGAGGATATAAAATAATGTCAAAAACGTACGTCATTTCTTTTGGAAATTACGTAGACTTAATCTGTTTTGCAAAATTATATTGAAAGATCTGCGAAGGCCTTTAGTACACCTGTCCATAGGCCCTCCTTTGAAGAAAAGAAAAAGTGGTCGAAAGTGGCCATAAAAATGGTTTAAAGCACAAGGTGTAAGTAAACATGAATGTTATTTGTGGCATATTAGACAAACTCATCATAATAGCAGTTTTAAATAGGGCATTATTGTTATCATGAAATGAAATTTGCATGTACTGGATGGCAATGATGTAAAATGGGACATTCAAGGCTTTTTGATATTTGATTTTTATCTGGAATTGATTGGATCAGCTACTGCCGACACCTGCTGGTTATTTGTAGTTTATTAATTATTTCATTGTGATAAAAGATTTTGTCATTGGTATATTGTGCACTACTGAATCATTCTCTGTGTTATCATTAAGTAGTTTAAATGGACCCATGTTTACTTAACTTTGACATAAATTGGTGAGTTGTACATATGAATCAGATGCAGAGGCCTGAATCATTTTGTTTTTAGTTGAACTTTCAAGCTTGGATTTGTTATTGTAATTGGAGAGATTCGTATTTGACTAACTTACACACTCCTAAGACCGTTTCAGACCAAAAGACGATGACTATAATGGTAATAATAAAAAATCTAATTTTAAAAAGTCACACCACAACTATACTGATAAAACAGAATCTTTTACGTTAAGTTTTCCATGTTATGAACTGCTGATACAAACTGTCAGAATCCATCCTACTTTAAAGGGCTGAAGCCTTTGAATTTACTGGCTGACGGATGGACTGTATAGCTGTTGCTTGAATGATTGTTATAGCAGGTAGTGGAGTTTGAGCTGTTTCATGTTTTTTTTCCCTCAGTGCAGAGGCAGCACAGACGGCTCAAACACTCACCACTAAAGCCAGTGCCTATTTTTGCATTATTTTATGGATCATTGCTGCTGAATGAACCAAACTCTTGTCCACCTTAATGAAATCAAGGGAGAGCTTGTTCTCATTAGATTTAGAAAACATTCTCTCATCTGTCAAAGATGCTCATTTAGAGGAGTGTAATAATCACATTAAAGGCAACGGGCTGTATATTAATGAATCAGCATGCTGTATATTGTGGCCTCTTTTATGTTTTTGGCTCGGCATCAAAGAGGACATGTAGATGTTGTTGATTTTAAATTTGCTCAGTCAAATTATAATGGATACTTGTTTATGATTGCCGTGTGTTGTGAATTAGTTCTATGATTTGGATTTTTGAAATGTCTAGTTAGGGCTGCTCTGTTTTGAGAAATCATAATTGTGATTACATTGGTCAATATTGTAACCACAATTATTTAAAACGATTAGGGACCATATGACCAAGACATTTTTTTTATACATGCATACAATAAGGTTGCAATCACACTTGTAAGTTTTTTTTTTTTTTTTTTTTTTTTTTTTTTCCCTTGTCTTTTATTTGATTAATAAGCACAGTCCGCAGTAGGGATATAGCCACTTTAAGTTCCACACAGATCCGATTTTGTGTTTCACATCCATTTTCATTCTCAACACCTTTTATTCATTACATAACAAATGAATTTGTATAATCACTATAATATGACTTTATATGTGCGTTATACATGCACACTAAAAAAGTTTATACAATAAATCAAGCTTCCCATGCTGCAAAAGTTACATTACTGGATTTTACTGATTTGCACGTGTAATTAGGCTTTGTGGAGAAACACATGCAAACTGCTGTAAATGGGACGGGCTATAATGCAATGCTTTTATCTCACTGTTTTTTAATAATTGTTGGAGGCCGGAATCAAACTGAATATTGATCAATTGCAAAGCTCTATGTGCTGTATCTATTTGCCATTAGATCAGTATATACATGACTATGAAATGAAGAGTGTATACAAATTCATATTTGCATAAATGTTCGATTGAGTAACCAGACAAATTGAGAACCCTCTCCATACACTGCATATTGTAATTTTTTAAGCTTTGGCCTGTGTTTGATTGCACATTTGTAGTTCATAGTAATTTCATAAAGGGTACCTGTCAAATAGGAAATTTAAACATGACAATCTTTTTCTGGACCGTATGGTTTATGTATGCGTTTATTATAAGGAATTTTAAAGATGTCCTAATTTTGAATCACTTTGCCAGTACTGCATTGTCCAGTATTAATACACAAGAAAACATTCGGCTTCTGTTTACATTATAGTACAAGTTTAAATTTGTCTTTGTAGTAACTCTTTTATTGTCATATTGCCATGGAGATGGCGCTTTATTTAAAGATGATAATAGATCATAATCGTTAATCATTTACTGTTACTAGTTTCCTGAATTTGTTTTATTTTTCTTAAGAATTTGAGGCAGTCATTCCAGAACAAAATATTAAAAGCTTTGCCGTTTGAGAAATGGTTCTCAATTTACAACCTCATGTTGTGCCCTTTGCTTAACAGTATTAAATATACATTGCCACCTCTTGTGTTTTACTGCTTAATTGTGGCATTTTAAATGCTAATTCAGGAAGAGTGTCTTGCGCTTTTTATGCAATTTACATAGTGATTGTAAGTGGCAGCTTGAGCCTTTGCTGTGAATCTCATCAGCAGTTGCCTCCGGTCAAACCTTTCTATTTAAGCAAAGCGAGTCATTTTCCCCCGCAGACAAAATACTATATATAATTTTGAAAGCCATCTGTTTTGGCAGAGCAATTTCGATTTGCAAAAATGGTGGCCATAAAAAGCAAAAAAAAAAAAAAAAATGCAGATAATTTTCCAGATATTTAAGCCCAGTATACTGCTACAGCTGCAGATGGCAGTGATATTTATCCAAGTGACAGGGAAAAAGAGAGCGTGGGGGCGGGTGGAGAGCATAACGGAGGCGTTTCTTTGGAAGAGCGGGGGTCATGTAGATGTGAGCAGAACAAGACTCTGTCTCTTTAAAAAACAACAACTGCCTAACTGCCTCTAGTGCCGCTTGTCAATGGTGTGGAGGCTTGTGCTGGTTGGCCGGCACTCAGAGCCCAGGCGTCTGATTGGACCGCGGCTGTGGTGGACGGGGCCAGTGTGGATGACATGGGAGATGGGTGTCTGCCAGGCAAAAACAGCCTGACACTGATTGTAAAGGGTGGAGAGAGAGCGATAGAAGGAGAGGAGGGGAGAGAAGAAGACAGGCGTGTGGATATCATGATGCAAGGTTTGGACTTACATGTACCTGTTTTGGTCTTATATTTATGTATCTCTGTGTGTGTGTGTGTGTGTGTCGGCTGGAAGATGAAATGCAAGTAATTCACAATGGGTGTGGTGGCTGAAGTAGGCGTAATTTTCCTTTTTACTGCGTTTAGTGAGTGTCCTTGCAGCTTGAGCAAGAGTGTGTGTATGCGTGTGTGTTGGCCAAGCAGGAGGCAGGGTGTGGTGCAGCTGTATTATCATCCACCCACCCTTCCCCCCCTCTCCTTGAGACTGTGTGCGTGGAAGGACCATGTGGGGGGTGTAATGGCGAGGGAGGGAGAGTGAGAGAAGGTTTGGGAGGGGGGTGAAGTGGAGGAGAAATGAGCGCTGAATGAATGGCATTGTTTGCATGGCCATGCTTGTGTTGCGGCCCTCTCTCTTTCTCATGCAGTCTGGCGCGGGCTCAACGCACGGCATCTGTGCTCTCAGCGGCGTTCTCACCGTGACCCTACAGCAAGAAGTATTTGCATTGTTCCTTGCTAGAACGCTGTAGACTGGGAGCACTGCTTGGACATTTTAGTCTTCACTGTCGTGGCTGTTTTATATATCATGTTTATTCTTCCCCCAGAATGCTTTGTGCCGCAGTATGTGTTTCCACAGAGCATTGATTTTTTTGGGGGGGGGGTGGATTTTGTTAATTTTTTTTTTTTTGGAGGGAAAGAGAGCAAATATTTGTCTTCGAAGGCCTCGTTATTGCATGCTTCTTAATCATTAGCTATGGACAGAAGTGTAGTAGCTTGAGTGTTCATGTTCATCTCAGAGGCGGCTTTCCCCACCCCCATTAATATGGCAGCAAATTGGTCTCAATTATAATTCATGCAAAAGATGTAATGCACACATGCATCGCCAGATTCAAATGCATGAGCCTTACAAGTGCTCAGAATGTAGAGTCACAAATCAGTCTAACATATACATGTTTATTATTGAGTCTAATTTGACTTATTGTCATTCATGAACATGAGAATCACCCTTTGTGTATATTGAAATGTTTATTTGGAGAGACAATCTTTTATTGAATTATAAATTTGTTATTATGCAATATAATAGTTTTCTTTATTAGTCTTGATATTACATTCAACATAAGTTGCTGATGTGACAATAAATACAATTAATTTGGAGACACAATTGGCATCATGCATTTGAATCTGGCTATGCATATGTACATAAGCTTAGCCTTTTTTTTATTTTTTATTGCTGAGATCAGATCATTTTGCTTCCAGCTTTTCGCATTTCAGCTGGTAGTGCATCAACACCTGTCTGTGGTGCAAAGGGGGTGTTGGGTTATTAAATAGTAGAATGTAACATGGCTGTACAGATGGCCGTCGGTTTTGGTTTACACTGGTATTATTATTTGGTAATCAGTTTTAGGTTTTTGTTTGTTCTTAGATGAACAGTTTTTCACATTTTTTCCTCAATGCTATTCTTAGACTAGTGTGATAATGAGATCATATTATGGCGAGCAAAAAATCACACTTGCTTATCTGATACTTCTGGCTTGTGCTTCTCTTCTCCTGAGCTGCATTTTTTTAATTCCACTTAAATGAGAATATTTGATGATTTGAATATTTGAATGATTAATTTGATGTATTTTTGATATGTAATGGTTATTGATCGTGGTACATCCTGATGCAAGATGGAAGTCTGATGGTGAAGATCAATTGCATTCTCATCTTGCATCCTCTTGTGTCTTATCCCTGGAGTCCTGTGGTGTTGTACGTTTTTGGAAATTCATCCCAAGCTGTTTTTTTTTTTTTGTAAAGAAATGTCCTTTCTGTACTTATTCTGTATTCGGCAGTAACTGGCAGACGTTCCTCATTGTCTGAGATGTCATCTTTTTAACCCACTGATTTGAAAAAAATGTGCTGTTATGAATAAAAATGCTATCGCTGCTTTTTTTTTTTTTTTTTTTCCTTAGTCAATTGTGGCTGTGTACTAAGACGCTTTCTTTCATACTGTCAGCATTCATAGTTTCTAAAATGCTATGTGAAAAGACAAGATTGTCTCTGTCATGTGCTTATGTGGTCAATTTTGTCATTTTAAGCGGGTTTAATAATTATTAGAAAGCTTTTAAGACTACATCATCTATGCATGTCTGTGCCCACCATTATTTTATGTAACATGCATTGATCTCATTTGCTTTTTTACACGTATATATTTATTTTATGTTCTTACAATGGACAAATGGAATAGTTGAGAATGCTTAGTCATTTGTGATATGTTTTTTTAGGCATGTTCTATTCTTTATGTACTAAAATGGACAGCTCGACACCTGATTAAGCATGTTTTTTTTAAGGATAAGAAACATGCAAGGTATTCTGAGTTTCCTGGATCTCTAAATAGGTCTGTGCAAAACAAACTTGTACAGTGTGATGGAATATAATGCAACAGAACAATGAAGAACTCCATCTTGGAATACCACTTTAAAGGGGCATAAATCTGAAAATGATTTACCATGTTTTTTCAAACCAGTATTTTTTTTAAATTGTTTTGTGAAACACAAAAGAAGTTTAGAAGCATGTATTTGGTGTATTTGTCCATGCATTGGAAGTCAAGGGTCACAAACTCTCTTGCTACCAATATTTTTCATAATATTATGAATTAGGGCTGAATGATATGTCAAATCTCATGACACAATATAAGAAATCTCAAATCCTGCTAACAATGTATAATATAGAACCATATTTCTGTAAATTCGATAAATTAATAGTTAATATATAAATATATTGACCATGTTACTCATGTGATCATATTTCTCACTTAATTTTAAACTTCAAATGTTTCAATGTACAAATGCTTCAAATGTACAAATGTTTGATTAATGTAGAAATATAAAATAAATATTAATGTGACATAGAACACCTGTTATCATTAGCATAAACTGAGTTACAAAGGTTCAAAGAAAAATATATTGCTAAATAAAATGCCAAATGTAAACATTGTACTTCCAAGATTGGCTGAAACTTTTATCTTTCTCATGATGCTGTTATTCATATTTCTGTCTGCACTCCTTTAATGGCATGTAATATTATGAAAAAGAATTTCCGTAAACAATGTATTTTGTGACACCGCAAATAAATGCTTGAGCATAATACAGAACGACAAGACTTTTAATTTTGTACATGCGATCTATATTGTCATTGTATAATATTATGTATGATCATAAAAGAAGCTTAGGAATGACATAAGGGTGAATAAATGTGAAATTTCAGATGTGGATAAACATGTATGGCTCCTTGCGGGCTTTATCTTGCAACTGCTAAATAAAATGGCTTGTTATACTCTTCTAGTGAGTCCATATTTGCTGTATTAGACCAGAAGTAGGTATTTTTGAAGGATGGAGACAAAGATAATGTAGCTTCCAGTCTGCTGAATGTAGGTCATTATGAGTCATGTGAAGACTCCCTGCCCCCTTTCCTCATCTTTTTCCCTCCCTCAATCCCTCCATCCCCTGCTCACACTTTCGTTTGTCAGGTTCGGGGGGTGGGGATGGACCCTGAGGTTGTTAGGGGCTGTTGTCTTGCCTCATAATGGCAACAATCATAAAATTCATTCCAGGAATTTGTCAGGCCATCAACATTGAAAAAAAAAAATAAGGGATTTTTTGGGGGAGTGACGTGTGTAATAGTTCTGTGGCAAAAATTCAATTTTTTTGAGTATTTGGTTTTGTATCTTATTATGCTTTAGGCTTTTTACACAAATGTGTTATTTAATGCCGCTTAACTATTGGTAAGTGCTAATTAAAGCGAATTTAAAAGGCATTTAGAATCAGTGAACTGTCCATTTTAAATTAGATACTTCTCATCTGATTTAATGATGCTTGTGGTGAATGTCATTTTGGTTGCAGATGCTATGGTTGTTTAAAGGGATGGTTCACCCCAAGAATTTAATTTGTCATTTACTCTCCCTTTACTTGTTACAGACACGTTTGGGTTTGTTTGTTTTTTTTGTCAAACACAAAACAGGGTATTTTGAAGAAAGCTGGAAACCTGTAACCACTGACTTTCATGCAAGGAACAACAAATAGTTTCCAGGTTCCTTTTAAAATATCTGCTTGTGTGTTCAGCAGAAGAAAAAAGCTTAAAGGTTTATAACCAATTGAGGATAAGTAAATACAGTAAATTAATATTTTTGGGTGAACTGTCCCTTTAATATTGCTAGTGTACAAAATGTCTGGTTTACTACTTTGATTTAAAAAAAAAAAAAAAAAGGTTTGCTTGTAGTTATATGCAAAGAATTAATTTTGTGTTTTGTGATATCATTAGAATTGTGGTCGTTTGATAAGCTGTTTGAGTTTCCAGTAAATTGAAGAAATCTTGTTTTTGGCATCCTGCAGGCATTCGACCACCTATCCTCAATGGCCCCATGCACCCTCGTCCTCTGGTGGCCCTGCTGGATGGACGGGACTGTACGGTGGAAATGCCCATCCTTAAGGATGTGGCCACCGTGGCCTTCTGCGATGCCCAGTCCACCCAGGAGATCCATGAGAAGGTATCGTCATAAGGATTTTTCATGTTCATTACAGTCTGCTTTAATACAGTGAGTTTCATGAGGTTTTTGTGTTGTAGGTCCTAAATGAGGCTGTTGCTGCTCTGCTCTACCACACCATTACACTCTCACGAGACGACCTGGATAAATTCAAAGGCCTCCGGGTCATTGTGAGGATTGGTAGTGGGTTCGACAACGTTGACATAAAAGCTGCAGCAGAGCTTGGTGAGTTTTGTTCCTGCATTATGAAAGGATCTTGTTGCATTGAATGAGTTTTGGTCAAACATCATCTCGGTCTTCAACAGGTATAGCAGTGTGTAATGTGCCAGCCGCGTCTGTGGAGGAGACGGCAGACACTGCTATGTGTCTAATTCTGAATCTGTACCGCCGCGTCACTTGGATGCATCAGGCGCTGCGTGAGGGCACCCGAGCCTCCAGCGTGGAGCAGATCCGGGAGGTAGCCGGAGGCGCTGCGCGTATTCGAGGAGAAACTCTGGGCATCATTGGGCTGGGTGAGTCCTGATGTGATATAATCAGAGGGCACCATGAATCAGTGCTGGAAGGAGAATTAGATCAGTTAAGCAGACAGCTGACAGCACATTTACACTCTGCATAGGTAATATAAGTAGAGTATAAGTAAACTTGCTATGAAATTGACATAGTAGCATTACCTAAATATTTCACTATATAAAGGAGATTTAAGACACATATCTTTTTTCATTGAGATTTTTGGTTTTATTTTAACACTGAAGTGTTTACCTTATTGCATTTGATCTGTTTGTGCCTACATGTTAATTTGGATCCATTTAAAAGGCCAATTTTTCTAGTTTTATTTCATACTGAATCAGAAATCTGTTACACTACTTTTAATTCATCAAAATGTTACAGTTTTATTCCTTTTTATATTTCTTTTTCTTTTTTTTTCTTTATTTTTTCTTTTTTTTTTTTTTACAAAGGATTTGTTCATATGTTGGTTGCCAATGTGATGTTATAATAGCCTGTAAAAATGTAAGTAAAACAAACTGGTATTTGCATTGGAATATTTACATCTATATTTTTAATGCAAGTAATAGCAGCTGATTGGCACATACGAATAAAATAAAATAGACATGTTTAGAAAATCAAGAACAATTTGTGCATATTAGATTGCGATATCTTAATGTAAAAACTGTGTCGTTTTTATTTTTTTATTATTCATCAACTACATGCAGTCATTTACCAGACGCTCGTATCCAAAGCAACTTAAAATGAGTGGGCATTAAGTGATTCCACTTGAGGAGGCAATACACACACTGGAACTGATATTGCTTGAAATAATAAAGTTTTTCCCAAACTGAGGAAGTATATTTAAAATGTAATAAATCCTTCCCTCTATTTATTAGTGAGGCTTATTTAGATTTTTTTTTCTGTGAAATTTCAGGGTTTTTGTGAGTAGTAATGTGACTTTAAAACCTGAATTGATGCCATAGTGTTTTCTAAATTCTGTTTTTAGGACGTGTGGGCCAGGCAGTGGCTCTAAGGGCAAAAGCCTTTGGGTTTGGAGTGATTTTCTATGACCCGTACCTGCCTGATGGAGTGGAGCGATCACTAGGGCTCCAGCGCATGGCGACACTACAGGACCTGCTCATGCACTCGGACTGTGTCTCGCTACACTGCAGCCTAAATGAACACAACCACCACCTCATCAATGACTTCACCATCAAACAGGTATGAATGAAGACATCCTAGTTTGATTCATGTGCTTTATTTGAAAGCTAAACGTATCTTGAAAATTGAGAATTGGATTATGGGTTGTTTGTATTCCCATATGCCTCCTAATTGTTATGAGCACAGTCTGGATAATTCTTCAGAAGAATTTTCTATACAGATTTGTTCCCAAAATAATTGGCAGGAGATCAAGGATAGTTTTGTCTGTTATTTAATGCTTAATATAAGTAGTGTTGTTGTTGTTGTTAAGTATTAATGGTTAACTGGATGCTGCTGTTTGGTGAACACGTTTAATATAAAATAATGTGCTGTGAAAGCAGATGCAAGTATTCCAGAACACGTTTAAATTATCACATGAACAGTGAACAGTTGAATATTTAAAGCACCTATTTTTGGTTTTTGGTTACTAGTTCACACTTGAGATTAGGGAATGAACAATGAGGAGCTTTTTATGACTAAAATTTTTTTTATTATGTATTTGTTTATTTTTTGTTAAATTAGTGATTTGCATTCTGAGTTCATTGCGCCACCTACTGGGCAGTTGTGATGCAATTTATATCTTTAATCAGCTTTTTATTACTCTAAATGAGAAGTGATGCTAAATACACCAATTGTTTGTAAAATGTGGCTGTGCATGCTTTTGTTACGTTTAGGCTTTTTTTTTTCCACATTTGATGCATCTCATTGTGTAAATGTTTATTATCGCAAACATTTTTGAACTGTGTGCAAGATGAGAAAATGATGTATAACTTATAACAAATAACATTAAGCATTTTTATTATAGAGCTTTAATTAATAATATGAAGCACGTGTACTTGTTATACTTCATGTATTCTGCAATAGAATATGCTCTGGAGCAGGTTATTTTTAGAAAAAAATAAAGCTTTGGTTGCCTCCTTTTTTTTTTTTTTTTTTTTTTTTGTAGTGGTAAAAATGTAACAAACTACTGCATTTTTGTGCACATCTTTGAATAGAGATTTGGCTTAATTTTAATATAAGTCATTGCTTTCATATAGATGCGCCAAGGCGCCTTCCTTGTGAACACTGCACGTGGTGGTCTTGTGGATGAGAAAGCTCTGGCTCAGGCTCTGAAAGAGGGCAGAATACGAGGAGCAGCACTGGACGTCCACGAGACAGAGCCCTTCAGGTGAGGGGCCATTGTCTTATTTTCTTTCATATTTCTGACATGTTTTATATTGGTACAGTATTGGACTCTGGTAAGGATATCTTACTACTACTAAATTTAGCAGCTGGTCTCTGAGAGGCACCATGAGGGTAGTTCTTTCTGTTGTGACAATCCAAGTTTTCCTCCTCCCAACAGTTTCTCTCAGGGCCCACTGAAGGACGCCCCTAATCTTATCTGTACCCCACACACATCCTGGTACAGTGAACAGGCCTCCATTGAGGCCCGAGAGGAGGCGGCACGGGAGGTGCGCAGAGCCATCACAGGTCAGACAACCCTAGGTGTTCGCTATTTGCTTCTGCCTGTTCCCAGGATCTGCTCAGTGAAGGAATACACACTTATGTATAATTTTTTTTTTTTAAATCTTGCAAACGTTCTCACAGAAATACAAACCATTTGAATAATCGTAATCTGCCAGTTCAAGTACATAAAGGCAGGCTTGCTGTGAGTTAACGAACTTGTGCAAAAGTCTTAATTTTGATTGCTAAAACATAGACATTATTTGTGTGTAATATGATTTGAGTCTATAAACATGAGTAAATAGTTGACCAGCAAAACAACATTGGTGTACTACAGGATTGGATGTGCATATGCACTTAAGGCTGGTTTATACTTCTGCATCAAGTGATCGCCGTGACCCACGGTGCATGCCTTGCGCGTAGCCGAGCATTTATACTTCTGTAGGCTGTTTGTGTTGCTCTGCAATAATACTTCCGAAATGCTAGCTGGCAGTATGTTTTTATGTTCCTCTGTGTAGAGTTTCGCGCATTTTTTTTCCTTTTTTTTTCTTTCTTCCCCCGAATGCTACTTTAATGTACAAGTAGCTAAAACTCGCTCATTCAGATGTGGGAACCGGCGGATGTGCAACGACTTTAATCATAAGGTAAACGCAAAGCAAAAGTTTCCATCTGGAGCTCCTTCACGGGACTCGACACTTGTAAACAATCGCTCCATTGGGCTCGCGGCTCTCAGCCCACACTCATCCCAGCTACCAAGCTGACCAATCACAGAGCTTGCACCATGCGTCATTGCGCATGTAGTTACATTTTTTGAGAAGTGCGGGTCAGCGTCAGCCATGGCAAATGTGACCACGCTAAGGCTTTGCCGGACCGTACATGTGCGCTTGATGCAGAAGTATAAATCTGTCTTTAGTGTTTCTTTTACAAAGTAACATGACCAACTACTGCTAAGGCATTAATAAAGAGCATTTGTTATTTATTTATTTTACCATCTGTTTGTTTTCTGTGCTTTGCAGAATTTAAAACATTTCTTTGGTTTTAGTCCATAATTTTGTAAAGTAAATGTACCCTGAGACCTGTTGAGCTTAAGAGGTTTTGCTTTTTATTTATAAAAATATTGTGGTCCAGTTTGTATATAACTTAAACACTGCATGTTTAAATGCTTATTGATGCCTTTGAATGAGAACTTTGTAGAAAGTAAAAAGGCAACCATTAAAAATAATCTGAATATAGTCGCAGCTACACTTGTTTAAGCAGTTTGATCATATATTTGCATGATTTTTAATATTAAGTTGCATTAAAAACTTGCTGCAAATTCTTAATGTGAAATTCATGCAATTCATATGGTTAAACTGCCAAAGTTCTCAGTATGGCTGCTGTCATCTTCTGAATTATGTTTTAAATGGTCCATAGGTTTCAGAGCTTACTGATTTCTGAAGATACTTTTGTGTGTGATTTTAATATAACAGGTGCTTCACACCAAAAACACCACTATTTTTAATAACTTATTAAAGAGCATATGGAAACAATATAGCACCACTGATATAAATAAGTATTTATATAAATATTTTCCGAATGCCATTCCAGCATCTGTGGCTATATATTAATTTTGATAATCCACACACAAGTTTTTTTTAAGACACATGTCAGATAAGGGACCGCTGTGAATCGTTAATTCACCTAAACCTCATGATATCTGTTGGAGGAAACTGGAATACCCAGAGTAAACACACGCTGACACGAGGAGAACATGCAAACTCCACACAGAAAGTACTCCTGTTTCGTATAGAAAGTAGTTGTTTTTCTGTAATAAAGAAACATTTTGGGTAATGCCATTGTTTATTGTTTCCATATGCTCTAACAATTTATTAATTCTTTCTAATTAGAAATAATCCACAAATCCCTGGCCTTTTGTTTGGATGATGTATAAATAACTGATTAACCACAGCCTGTCTTCTGATGGGAGGTCTTTATCCTTGCCCCATGTTCTCTTGTGCAGGTCGTATCCCAGACAGTCTGAAGAACTGTGTGAATAAGGAGTATTTGATGGCAGCCTCACAGTGGCCGTCTATGGAGGCCACCACTGTGCACTCTGAACTCAATGGAGCTGCAGCCTATAGGTGATTATACCTACACCTGTCTGCTTTTAGTATGTCTACAGTTTGGCTGTATTTTTCTAAACACAACTGTCTTCTTGATTGTAGGTTCCCTGCAGGGCTGATTGGCGTAGCAGCGGGTGGGCTGCCCGGAGCCGGGGCAGGAGTGGAGGGCATTGTGGCTGGATCTCTACCCCTGGCCCACGCCATCGCCCCGGTCTCACACCCACCTCATACCCCTTCCCCCGGGCAACCCTCCAAGGCCGAGGCAGACAGAGACATCCCTTCCGACCAATAGCATCCCAGCACATTCCATCTTCGCCCTGATCGGTGCCCTTTTCAGTGGGACTTACACCCCTGCATTTGATGTGACCTCGGGTCACCCCAGTCCAACAGAACACGTGTACAACCCAGGAGTGAAACCCTCTAGCCCAAACGTACCCTCATTTCCACTCGCTGTATTCTCTGTTGTTCACTTTGGCAGAAAGCAATAACTTCTCTCAAGGATTCAATAATTGGGTTGATACACTTTCTAAGCTTCGAAATCCCAGTTCCTTTGCTTTGTATCTACTCTGGACTAGTTGGAGTTTGTTTTCCGAGTAGTGTTTCTTACATTTCTGTTCTATTCTTATCTGTTTTAACAGCGTGGAAATAAACGCATGGACCTTGTTTTCTTTCCTTCATCCCCTGCCCATCCTCCACTTAGCATACATTTGTAAAACCTTCTTAACTCGTCCCATCTCAGCAAACGTTTGATCGTCAAAACAGAGTAACAGCTGGCTCACACCGTTAAATTCAACAGCCATCAGTGTTTGTTTCCCAGCTGGTGTTCAATAACGGAGATCAAGGCTAATGGTGATGGGCTGTGGCTGAGAGTAAGTCGGCCCACGGGAAGAGCTCAGATGTTTCGCGTTCCTCTCACTCTCTCTTCATGTGAAAAGCATCTTCTAGAAATGCTCATCCTTTTGTCTCTTGGCAGAAAACAAGAGATTGAGCTTCTCCTCCAGAGCTCCACTTTAAGTCACAAGGTTTACGGCATCTGTAATGTCTGAGGTCTGCATAACCGTGTCATTGAAATCCCATTGTCTTTTGTCACCCTCTTTGTGAACAGCTTGATAATGATGGGAGATTGCTTATAGGCTGCCAACTTCATACATGAAAGTTTCAAACAAAGCCATATTCATTTGACAAAGTGTATAGCATTAGATATATCTGTGAGATTTGAGACACCTTAAAACTCCCCACAAAAACAAAAACCACAGGAGATGCTCTTATTACAACATTGACCTCCGCTTGACTCGTACTGAGATAAACCATAGCTAAGCTGAAAATATTGGCACCTTGTTTTATTCTTAGCCATTTGAAGAATATTTGCCTTGTTTTCCATATCTTCTCTTTGTCCTGGATTATATCTTGCTGTACTTCCTCCTTGTGCCTCCTTTTCCGATTAGGCCTTCTCTTCGTGACGCAGCGAGGCACACTTGTCCATCCTTCGTATCTCCGCTTGTTTCTTCAGCTCTCATGAAATCACAGTGTAGCTCATCCGCCCGCCCGGCCCTTCCTACTTCCAACAAGGCACTTAAACTCTTAATACTCACACAATTTCTTAAACTCACAAACACATTTTCGTACAGATATAAACAAACAGAGTTTCATCCACCCTCCACGGGAGGTTTAAGTGAGCTATGGAGGCGGTAGTACCGTTGATGACCAGCAGGTGGCGACTACTTGCTTTCCCCCCTCAGGTTCACAGATAATTCATCCTCACTCAGCTGATGGTTGCACAGTGAAAGTTTAGCAGACCTATTGTGGGCCCTTCCATTCGTCGCTCATTGTCTGTCTCACACTTCCAGAAACTCAGGATGGGCCACACCCAATTAAAGCTGGTCATACTCTGAGCTTGACGTTTGCATGGGCATCGATAATATCAGCCCTCTCCACGTATTTACCAATTAGAGCACAGAAGATATGGTGGAAAGAATGTAAAAGCTAGGTCACTGAAACGCTGGTTGCTTTCCAAAGAAGGTAGGAGAGTGTCTCGATTAGCGTTCTGTCTGAAGAGAAAGGCCTTTCTAGTACCTCAGTAACAGATATTGAATGTAAGCTCAAATCTTTCTCGCTTTGTACAGCTTCTTTTTTTTTTTTAGCTCATAGGTTCCTATTTCTGAGAGGGTGTGTATGCGTCTGCATGTATGCAAAAGTGTGTGACTGCTTATCCAGAACATCAGTTTTTTATTCACAAATGTCAAAATAAAGCTTTTTTTCCCCTTTTCTTTCTCCTTGCGTAGGATGTCTATAATATTGGTTCATTAGATGTAGTTTGAATCTCAGGCTTTAGTTCTAGATAGTTCTTGATCTGTGATTTTTGTATTTTTCTGTATAAAGGAGCACAGTTTCATATCTTGGTCAGGATGTATGCTAATAAATGAAAAAAGGGGGTCTGAAGCTGTTTGCAAATGAGTGCGAATGGGGATTCTATGCTGTGTACAAACGGCCTGTTCTAGATAGTCGACGTTGTCGTAAGTGTCCCCAGATGGTCGTCGCCCTCAGTCATGAGTCCTGATGGATTAATGCATGGTTATCAGGCCCCACCCCCCTCGCTTCCCCATTGGCCACACTTTGGTGTTGAGTTTTGAGTGACATGCAGCTTTTCCTAGACTGAAGTGATGCCCTTTATTCGTAACACTTTATAGCTGCTCTGTAAAAATCTCCCCGTACTACAGCATTTTTGAATTTCTTCTAGCATTATCGTGGTGTTTCTTTGCCGTCAGCGTCATCAAGCTTTGATATGAGATGTGCACTATGTGTTACAACCAAGTAATGAGACCCTTTTTGATCTAGTTTGTGTCCTTGAGTGTTCAACATGTTGTATTGAAACATTTCAAGATGAGTCTCGTTTGATTTTTCACCCTCGGCATCCCGTTTTCGTTGTCCTGTGGTCTCCTTGCTGCCTTAATGTCGTGGGCTTGGTGATTCTCGTTTTTCCCCCAGCAAACACACATGTAAGAGAGAGGAAGCTGTTTTCTTTAGCCGTATGTTGCTCTGATGCATATTTCCGCAGAACGCAAATGGCTTTCACTTTGAGGTGTGAAATGCTCGGGCGCTATGAAAGACCCTTTCAGGAGCTGCCCATGTGGTTAAATCTAGTCCATGAAAGGAGGCTGGAGAGGTCAGGTATGGACTTGGAGCAGTCAGTTTTTCTCTCTCTCAGGGTTCAAATACACAACATATCCTACAGCCGCCAGCTACACACTCTTCCTCCATCTGAATGAAGATCACGGTGTAGATCTCCAGAGCTCTCTTACACAGTCCATCTTTCAACAGTGAGTGTCTTTCGGTGATACTTTTCCTTGCTATCGCTCTCTCTCTCTCTCTCTCTCTCTCTCTCTCCTGCTCCTTTTTTTGCGTATTTGTCGCACTGACACCTAATAACACAAGAATGAATGTTTTAATAGAACTGCGTGTAACATTGAAGTTGGGAAATGTATTTTTACAACATGTGAACTTTTTATTCCTTTCTCTTACCTTCTTTTTGTTGTGAATTGACCCCCCCCCCCCTCCATCACCAGACTGCAAAAAAAGGAAAAATGACACAAAAAAAATCCTGTAACTAGGCTCTTAAGCTTTACTTTTGTTTTTGTTTACTTTTTTTATTAGAAAACAATCATGTTTGTGATGGTAACCTCTGATGGTAAATTCCACAAGGTATTTTAATAAAATCCTAAAGATTAAACCATTGGTCACTCACTCTTTCCTGACGTGAATTGAAAAGCTGAACTCTTAAGGTCAAAGTGTAACTACATTTGAGATGTTTTGCTTAGACTTGCCAATTTAATACTGTTATGCAGGACCTACTCAAAAGTGACATTAAAGAATTACAAATTGTCATAAAGTATCTAAATAAAATCAGTTTTTTATGGTTTCCACAAAATATTGTTTTATGTTTCTTGAGCACCAGGTCAGCATATTAGAAAGATTTCTGAAGGATTATCTGATACTACTCTCAAACTTAAATAGAATTCACTTGCTATATTTAAATTGTGTGCAATTCTCAATTTGTGGCAAACATTTAACTGAAAGTCCTGTGCGAATTTCTAAATTGTGCCTACTGCTTGCTAAAATAAGTTCTTAATTTGTTGCCACAATAGTAATGATAATGTTAATGAACTTTTGGCTAAACTCGCATGAACATTTACACTAAACCTGGCAATATAAATTAGATTGTTGGATTTCAAAATCAATTGCCACCTTTAAATCATTTTTTTTTGTCTCACTGTACACGTTTTTCTCCAAACAACTAAGAAGGCAAATCAGTTTTGATTCTTAACCCCAACATTGCAATTTAAATAGCCTGGTTTAGTGTAAATGTTCATGCAAGTCTAGGCAAAAGTTCATAACACAAGTTTTCCAGACGTGCTCTTCAGGTGTTAGTGGTTTTGTGTTCATACAACATCTTTGGCTTTAGGGAAAAGAACCACACCGGCTGAGGTGATTAAAGGAAGGAAAGTATTTTGCTGTGTATTTTTAGCAGGGTTTTCCCTCTGAATGTGTCCTGATGGTTGTTTATCAGCTCATGTCCGCGGGTGCTGATGTGTTGCCAATCAGGTTAATGAAGTGTTCAGGGCTTTTTACCCCCTACCTCCTGCTAGCTTAAATGGTTACCAAATGTCTCTGAGAAACTCCCTCTGCCACATATTAAGTCCTGTTGTCTTGGATTTAGGACAGGAAAACCCTTTTGTGTGCATAAATGAATTGTTGAATGTGGTTTTTGGCGCCTGTTGTTTGTGCCATTTCAGTTGTTTTTGTTGAAAGCTGAGGTTTAGGAGTGTAGGTTAGCCATAAAGGTTTGGCAGTAAACATTCTTTATGTCTTGTAAATGAAGGAAACTCCTGTGTAAATAGGCGAAACTGTAGAAAAATAACAGTGGGTCATCACTATATAGTTGAGTAAAATGGAGTTGTAAGTTTATAGATGTTTTACGGTGTTTGGATAATAAGGTTGGTCCTTTCAGCTAATGTCAAAGTTAAAACAAATGGAGAAAATGTTTTACTGCAGTGATTCACTATTATGTCTGAGTTCCCGTATGGATTGTGCAAGATTCTTTATGAAGTCGCTGAACTTTTAAATACATTTAGAGAGTTTCCTGAAATGGCTTTGTAATTTCTAAAACTCCCTTATTACTAATATCTTCTATAGAGGACATCAAATTATATTCAATACAGCTTAGTCTCGTTTTTCAAGTAATATAACTCAGAATAAATAAGTTATAATAACTTGTAAAATATGGATGAAACAATCAAATGACTTTCAAAAAAAACCCTGAAATTTAATGCAATATTAAACTGTTTAATAGATTCAGAGCATTGCTTGACATTTTTTTGCATACTGTTTCCCATAGTTTTTTTAAGAGAATTAAAAAAAAGAAAGAAATTCCAGCTGATGAAAACATTGTCAATAAAAGGACTTTTAAGGTGTTAGAGGGCAAGACTGCAGGAAGGTTGTAATAAACATTAAAGACATTGTCAAGGGTAATACATAAAATATTAATTCACTTACTGGTGTAAATGGGCCTTCATTTAAGCTACAGTATGTAACCTTTGACTCTTCTGCAGCCCCAAGCACTTAATATAGGCTCATTGTTTGATTCAGGATAAGACCCCTACATGAAAATTATGAACTTGATTCCATCTTCCAAACCAAGTTTTATTTTGATTTAGATGTTGAGATTTGATTATAATCTTAATATAACTTGGTTCATTCTAACATTTCAATATTAGAATATTTAGCATTGTTGCGTTTTATTGCCTTATGCATCTTATGTTGTAACATGGGTGTAGCTTTTTTTGTGAATAGTTCAATTGTAAGTAAATAACGAAGATCAAACGGAAACTGCACTACAAATTTGAGACAACCTTAATTTTTTTAAAGGTGTGTGAGGAACTACATTGATCCTAATTAAAGTTTGTAACTCCCTAAACTTAACTAATTTACCCTTGTAAAACAGCATATTTGTATCTCACGTTTCAGTCTGCATATCATTCAAAATTCATCACTTTCTCTTTTGCGGGTTTGTGGCGTCAGCCTCGTTGACTGGACTAACGCAGCACGTGGTCGATTTACATAAAGACTTTACTACAGCATCCTCAAATGATACGGACAGTCATTCAACTTTTCTTGAAATCTAAAGGTAAGAATGAAATGGCTTCTTTAAAACTGCCGCGTTTTCCGTTCGACATTTTTCATCAGCACGTGACAATGAGCCACCGGTTTGGCGCTAAAGTTCAACTCAATTGTTTGGGTCGTCCTCAGTCTGTACGTGTTACAGTTTAAGTTTTATGTTTCTTGAGTGAAGTCTTCTGTTGTTTGAGGCTATCGTCTGTATGTTTCTTGAGTATGTGCTGTGGTCACAGATGTTATCCCCCTGGTTGCGTATGGCTTAGTTTACAATAGATTTGTGCTTTTGAAAGCTTAAAAACGAAAAACAACAACGGAGGAGGCAGGACAAAATGTAGAACTACTGCTATTGTGTTCGTCCGACAGGCATAACATTTTATGAAAACGTTTCAGATGTTATAACCTTTCAGATTCTGGAGTACATTAGTTATACATAAAATGATAAATAAGTTATATTAAATAAAACACATTTATAAATGCAATATGAGAATATCATGCACCAGAAAAATGAAGGCCAGACTTGAATCGCCTATGAGCACAATTAAGTGTACTGCACGTCATAGTTGATAATTATGAGAAATAACCCCAAAAGCCAATAAACTGTAAAGCAACATAAAACAAACAAAACTGTCAATCAAGTGCATCACCCATAATTAAGCATTAAACAAAATTAAATGGATGAGTTTTATAAAAAAAAAATATTAATTCACCTCCCTCAAGTGTCATGAAGGGTAAAAGTAGCTGTGGTATGTGGATTATTTATTCATTTATTTTGTACTAGGCTGTACACATTTTTTTCTGCTGTGAAGTTGGGCATTTTTACATGGGAGTCTGGGGATTTTTCCCTTTTGGAGCATTTGATAAATAATAATTAAAAAAAATGAAATGTACCTTTAATTGGGGTTAGTTCACCTAAAAATGTCAATTGCCCCATAATGTACTCTTCCTCAAGGTGTCCTCGCTGTACAATGTGATTTTCTTCTGTCAGACAAATACAAAGTAGTTATACATTTTTTAAAAGCTTATTTACCATCAGGGGGTCAGCCAAGACGTTGTCTAGAACATGGAATTGGCAGCCAGTGAATTTGCATGTCAGTGATTTCAGTTTATAATTAAAAAATGTGAAATATCTTTATTACAAAAACACTTCGATCGGCTTCATAAGACATTTGCTATATTGGTTAGTTTTAAGACAGATTTCTGAGCTTTTGGAGGCTTCAAATAATTGGGGCCACTAGTACAAACACCATTATACAGCATGGAAGACCCATCAAATATTAAACTACTCCCACCATGTTCATCTGACAAGAAAGTCATATACACTGAGGATGCCTTGAGGCAGAGGGTGAGTAAATTATGGGGTAATTTTCATTTCTGGTGAACGATTACTTTTAGCACAGTGTGGAAAGCTTTTCGAATTCAAGTTGCACTCAGTATTCTGTAATGCAGGTGTGATAAGTGACCCAGACGTGATGTTTTATCATACGGCTACACTGAACCTCCAGACACGAAGGTGACCATATATTATGTCTAAAACCCTCAGTTTCCCTCAGACAAGACGTAAAACTTTATTCCACTGTTTATGGGAGTCGGTCAGCAGTGAATGACTGTTTATGCTGCTCTCTGTCCCCATGTAAATGTTTTTTCTAGATCATTTTTCTGGACATTGCCCGTTTATTTGACATGGCTTCAATGGCTTCATCTCCACTCGATCCCACAAAATGACGTCATAGGTCCCCCTAACAATTTGTCAAAGGTCAAATGATGGGGAAAAAGTGAGCTGTTGAAGGAGTAGACAGCCGCAGTTGAAATTCTGAGCAGAAATGACTTTTTTGGATGCTGAAATTGTTTTATTGTTTTTAGATGACTGAGCATGAGCTCGTTTACCTTGCGTCACTCTACCCAAAATGCTCCAAAATTGTAATTGTAACCACAGTTATTTCAATAACAGCAAAAAAATAGGTCACTAAATGAAACCAGAGTTTAAAATGTTTGTGAAATGTTTCTTGGTGTACCAGTGATGTATTGTCAAATTGATTGAGTTTTACATATACTGGAAGGCATGTCAGCTTCCAACATATTCACTCATTAGCTGTTTCCATCTAGATTTAACCGCAAAACAGGAATATCACATAAAAGATTAGCAACAAAAACGTCATAGGACAAAATCGTTACTTCCTGATGAGCTGGCTCCAAATATCAAAAGAAAACCGGAATTTGCTGCGGTTTGAGAACTATTAACATGGAATAAAGGACATAATCAGTACCTCAGGGGATCATAGTTTTATGCTGTTGTTCAGCGGTGAGAAATACAGGCCTAGAAACTATTTCTAAAATAGAAATTTCAGGTGCTAGCTATTACAAAAACCCCTGGAAAAGAGTCTTATTATTGCGTGTAGTTACGGTGTAGGCTCGATAGTCAGACATGCTCACTCCTGTCGGTGTCGTCAAGCTGGCAGCCTGTGTTTGCGTGGGGCTGGCTGAAAAAGTGCAAACATTTTAACCACTAGGTGTCAATCTTACATACTGCACCTTTAATAAATCACTTTCACCTCAGAAGATAGAAATAAATGCAATGAACGCGCAGTGGCTTTTGGTGACACCACTTTTCAGAAGTGCAGACTCTCAACACAATTCTAGGAGTAATAATACCGAACAATTGTGATGACCAACTTTGGCTAAAGGATTTTAGAATGACCGGAAGAACATTTGAGATGTTGTGCAATGTAGTCAGTCTGCTGGTTTGCTCATTCATGCTATCCCATCATGACTATTTTTGTTATCAGATGATCTGTTAAAGCAAAATCACGTGATGAATTTTTGATGAATTGTTTTTTAGTAAATGTGTTCCCGTTGTAGTTCATACACATTTTTTCTTATAGAATAACGTTTTTCCTACCCAGTTGTGCGCATATGTTTTTTTTTTAATTCACATTTTCCAAAATGCACATAAAAATTGGGGTATGGAAACAGTTACTGTTGTGAGTAGTTGTAGAAATTGCATCTACATTCCCTTAGGTTGCACTTTTGTTTGTCTGTCCATTGACAGATTTATCAAGGGCTTTTGTCCAACATAGGTTCACCTTAAGGTCAGTGTACTCAGTGTACATAACACTCATCGAGAAACCAATCACTAATTCACTATAGTTTGCGGCGTCCAGTCCTATCTGCGTCAGTGCAAACTATTCATCGTTCAGTGTGGGCTCTGATGAAGTGATGACTACCCGCTCCTGACGCAGTAAACATTACCAAATTTGATGAATCGATGCTTTTAGATTGGACATTTCCTGTAAATGCCCATCTTGATTTATGGAGCCTGGTAAAAAAACAAAACAACTTTCAGCTGGGTTTCTGCTAGTGTCATTTCGTGACGGGCAAATCAGTGACAAATGTGTGTAATGTTGAGTTGACGTGAGCTCTCACAGGGACTGACTGCTTTCTAACCAGATAATTCCCAGATGTCATTCACATTTATGAAAACCAAAACTTGCTGTGCCTCTTTGTGCTGGAGTTCTGCTGGAGATCAGCGCAGTGTAGCTGAAGGACTCATTTCAGTGTTCAGATCTTTACTGAACTTCAACGATGTGCATCTCAGATGATTTATGTTCCTGAAATAATAAATCATATGGTTCATAGAGGAAACATAAACTGTTTTTTTAAGTTTTAGGACGTTTAAACTCTCATAGACTGACAATGCAGCAGTTTCAGAACAACAGAGAAATGTTTTGTCAATGACAACTGGAATGACATGCAACAAATATATAATTTACCCTAAACTCAATCCAGCATTAATGTAGAATAATGCAAAATGCTTAAATGTGATGGGGAACATTTGATTCTGCTGCTAATTGTTGTTTAACTTACATTTCACATTTTTAAACCACTAATAGAGTTGACAATAGCAGAGCTGGCATTTTCCACCATTTGGTGCTATACGTGTTTATTTGGTGCTTTAGTTTTTAGTTAGTTTGGTGCTTTAGATGGATAACCCCAAACCTGATACCATATGGCATGTCTAAAGCAGAATTGTATGCATCTTGATCATATTACTTGTGTTTTTAAAATGTAAATGTGAAATTCACTGAAGTATCACAATTACAGAGTTGAAAAATAAATAATCTACTATTTGTGTATCAAACTTGGAGTGAGTCACGATTTTTCTATCAGCATTTTAAAAATTGTTATACCATTTTATAATCAATGTAGCAGAGTTCGGAACATAGGGACAGACTCATAAAAAAAAACAACTTTTAAAACTGAAGTTTAAATAATGAAGAAAATAGATACGTATAATAGATACATATTATTAATTATGAAGGTCCTTATGAAGGTAATAAAAAAATCTAGAGGTCAAAGACTGACCCTTAGCTATTAGATGGAGCGAATTACATGTGTGTGTGTGTGTGTGTGTGTGTGTGTGTGTGTATATAATATATAAGAAAAAGAGATGAAAAGGAAAGGACAGGAAAAAGAGCATGGCTAGTGTGTTTGTGTGTGTGTGCTCGTGTGTACCCATACATGGAGAGGTGGGGGTGAGAGGAGAGATGGGAGGAGAGAAAGGAAGAAAAAGAGAGGAGGGGAAAGAGAGCATGAAAGTGAGGTGTCTTGATCAGTAGTGCACATCTCCACCAGCCCTATCCTGCTGTCTACCATCACAGACAGGTAAGACTGAGCTCTTCTCTAGTGTTTGTGTCTGTGTGTCTCTCTGTGTGTGAGTGTCTCTCAGTGAGTGGCTGCTGTGGCAAAGGTTAAGACAAGGGTTGCTTTTCTGCTTCTCCCCTTTCCTGCTGTGCCTCTATATACCACAAGCTTCCCACACTCCTCTTCAGCAGGTTTGACGTCTCTTTGAGGAACAATGCTGCAGTGCTTAAGTGTTTTAACACATGTGCTGCTATTAACAGTCATTTAACCATTTTCCCTGTCTTCTCATTCATTTCTCGCTCTGTCTTAGTTTGCCGGTGTGGTTTTGCATTTGCATGCGACTGAGCTACATCATTTCTGTCCTCTTTTTGCAGTACGCGAGTGCTGTGGCTTCATAATTGCTCTCCCTGTAAGTTTAAGCTTAAGTGGCAAAAAAGCCGCAAGCTCTTTTCTTTGGCTCTTTTTCATCTCCCCTGGTTTTATTGTGTCTCGTTCGTGCTGGGAGCAGGGTTTTGCTGTGTCTGTTGGATGTTTGAGAATATGTGAGTGTGTGGAGAGGGCAAACAGAGGAAGGTTTGCTTTAGGTCGGTGTTCAGCAGCATCTGCAACCACTGGCAAGTGCAGCGCTGCACAAACACATCCCAGCTCAGGACACTGTCAACTGATTTCATTTAATTTCGCAGCGCGAGCCCCAGAGATAATGTGGAAAACGTGGGATTTTGCATTTGTACGCGTGCAAAATGTCAGCACAGATGGGAGATCAAAATATTTATAAAGTTTTAATAGTCAACGGATGATTTTTTGGGATTGCTGACTGTGCCGGATAGACAGGGTATTGTTTCTTCAAAGGTCTCACATGAACAAACACGTTTTTGTTGTTTTTGTTTTGGGAACAAGCTTTGATTGAGCAATTGTAGCACATGTTATTTGATGTTTTCATTTTATGGCTACTTTAAGTGCAGTAAAACTGCCTGTTTACCTTTTCTGGTGAATGCCACATCTGCTTTTCACACTTTCAGAAGCCTTTTTGGTCCCGTTTACTCATCAGTGAGAAAATGTTCAAAATCTGTGATTGTCAAAAAGTGGAAATGGCTTTCAAACAATGACGCCAGACATCAAGAATCTCAAACTGTTTCCAGTCCTGTTGACAGTTTATCTAACTTTCCAGATGAAGAGATTGTATGTAATGTATTTGCAAAATGTAGATAATCAGGATTTTTGTGTTGTGCATGAAAAAAACAACAACAGAAAATGATGTTAGAGACTACCCTTGCAGACCAGACCCTCGAGACTGCAATTCAAGGTCATTATGTCTCTTATAACAAACAAAGATAATTTGATGTTATGACAAGGAAATATCTCAGATAGGTGCCAAATGCCATGTGGTGCAAAAAAACTAATAATTCATGAAAAAAATGTATATATTATTATGGATTAAAATGTAAACTCATAGTTTTAACTTGGCCAAACCACGTGTCATTTACCTTAAAAGGCTAGTCATCATTTACTGACCCATACTTGTTCCGAACATATTTGAACAGAAATAATATTTTGAAGAAAGTTGGAAAGCAGTAGCTCTTGACTTTTTTTCTTACTATGGATGTCAATGGCTACCAGTTTTCAGCATTCTTCAAAGTATTTTATTTTGTGTTCAGTGGAATAAAGAAATTTATGTGGTTGAAGCCACATGAGGCAGAGTAAGTACATTAGAATTTTTGCGTAAACTGTGCAAAACTGTGTGGTTTAGAAAAAAAAAAGTACAAAATCAAAGGCCAAACTGATGTGACAATTTCAAACTAAATCAGTTTTGTAAATCAGTTTCATGTGGTCAAACAGCTGGCCAAAGTAAACTTTGTGGGAAAGCTGGCTGGTAAACATGGAGCAACAATTGATCTGTGGTGATTTTGTAATAGGTGAGTGTGGCTCTGAAGCTCCACCTTCTTTGAAGTGGAAATCTTCTTTCTCATTTTCTCAATCCCTTGAGGTCAGATGTCCAGTAGTAAAAACATACACACTGTAGATACTTTATACTAGAAATGTATATTATATCAACATACAGAGTATAATTCAGAAGATATCACTGACACTTTTTTCATGTTTAATATGGTAAAGTTGCTTGTGTTAAAACAACCCATTTAACTAAATGAGATTTGACGAAATGTGAGTGTCCATACTGTTATACAAATGAGGTAAACAATTAACAATATATTAACAAAATCCTTTGTAAAATCCTTCATAAGTACAAAAATAGGAATACAAATTTAGTGCATAGAAATACTACTGCCTTTTGTTGTAATTGTTGTATTTGGTTTAATTTAAATCTTCAGATGCAAATATATCAAATGTAACAAACTCTTAAATCGTGAAGATATTGGGTGTACACCTTTGGAAATTAGTGATAAGCACAAACACGTGAGCAGATTTTCCAAGTCGTAAATCGTATGCTTTTTGCTCACAAGTAGCCCTCAATAGTGCACTTTTCCAGCAATGTAGCTTCACAAATTGTCAGCGCTAATTTCTGTTCGCACACCGTTTGCTTCAAAGGGGGAAAAAATCCAGTTGGAAAAGTCTGCATGTGTGAAAGTTCAGCAACACTTCAGATTTTCCAAAAGATGCCGAAACCTGATCTGTCAAACATCGCAGAAAGTTCTGCAGGAAAAAGAAAGGAAACCACAAAGGAGTGCACGCTCAGTCCTCGCTCGTAAGATTTTATCCATGTCCCATTGAACCTGCGGTCTAGCCGGCTTTAAAACAAGAAGCGCTGAGCTGCTCTCTCACTCAGGAACTATGTCCATTAGACATGAGGTCATTTCTGGTGACTCAAGACCTCTCTGCACATGGATCTTAATATATATCTGCTCATCATGAGCCACTGTTATAACCCAGTACGCTGCTTTTCTTCAATAACACCAGAGTCGCCCTCTCAAATATATTTATATGAACTACCGGTCCAACCTAAACCTACAATAATGGCTTCAAACTTTAACAGACGAGCATAAAAATACCAGGACCCTGTGTCTTTGATCTGCGGGTCTGTCATCTGATCGTGGCTTGTTATAAACTATTGGGATCCAGCAGACGGGGCCAGAGCAACAGTCTGAGCCTGCGGTGATGAACTCCTGCCCTGTGTCACTTTGTCTCTTTATTAAAAGACAGTGCAGATCCCAGTATTTCATGCAGTCATGCTCTAAAGCTTCAGCCCGCGCGTCTAAGCCGGTCTTGCGTAATGTACTCAGCACACAATCACAGGCATGAAAATAACCCTTGCTGTCGTGTTATTTTAATTTAGTTGGGAATAAACGGCAAGCCTAGGGTTGTTGCAATAAGAATGGGTTGGCTGGGATGTGACTGGGTATATCTGTGCTGCGGTGATGTTGAGTTCATCTCACATGCCTCCAACAGCTGTTAATTGTGTTTTATTTAAAGCATGAAGTAAGTCGAAGGTTTTGTGAAAGTGACTGGCTGCCTTGCTTTAAAAGGGTGGTTCAAACTGAAATGTACTCACCCTTGTGTTGCCCCCAAATAAATCAAACTGGCAGACTGTCATACCACATACTAATATAAGGAAGATGAATGGAGAACAGGGTTTAAAAAAGAAGCATAAAAACTTCATAAAGTTTTAAAGTGCCTAAATTTATGTTCATTCACAGGTTCATTGTTTTCATTCGGTAGTCTGCTATAATACATTTAGATTATTTAAAATAAATCATGGGCCTCACGGTGGCGCAGTGGATAGCACGTTCACCTCACAGCAAGAAGGTCGCTGGTTCGAGCCTCGGCTGGGTCAGTTGGCGTTTCTGTGTGGAGTTTGCATGTTCTCCCCGTGTTGGCGTGGGTTTCCTCCGGGTGCTCCGGTTTCCCCCACAAGTCCAAAGACATGC
>CAIGQW010055024.1:1968969-2018100 GCA_903798125.1 Danio choprae
ACACACACACACACACACACACACACACACACACACACACACACACAAACCCTGATCTGACATGGAGTACAAAGGCAAACAAAGTTACAAATGGCCTACAAATTGTGTTTTTGGAGATTCATATGATTACAGTTTACCCACTTGGTCACAAGGACTGTTTCGATAATGTTTTTAGTTCTTTTTTCATTTGAAAGTTTCAGCAACCTTTCTCTCTATGGAGGATCAGAGAGCCCTTGGATTTAATTACAATTATCTTAATTTGTCTCCCAAAAACGAATGAAGGTCTAAGGGGATTGGAACGACATGAAGGTGAGTAATTAATAACAGATTTTACTTTTTTAGGTGAACTAACCCTTTAGTATTTGTTTATGTTAATTAGATCACATACGAATGGTTCTACATACAGATGTATGCTGGGAAGGAACCGTTTTGAGCTTGTCCTCTTTTGACCACTTCCAGAGCCAATCAAAAAACATATTTGATTTGATTGTTTTCACTTACGTCATAGAATGTGTTCAAATGGGGCCAAAAAACACCAACTTTTAGTCTACGGCCCATAACACATCATCATTATAATACTCTGAGAAAGAGAGAGAGAGAGAGAGAGAGAGAGAGAGCACCAAATCAAAGTATTTATAATTTGCTGTGTTCTACCAAAACACATAGAACTAAAATCATAACTGTAATTACATCCCATATCCTTTTGAACCGCTTGCTTTCCTGTTCATACTTAAGCATGTCACATGGGGTCATTTATTCAGTAGTATTTATGTGTCAAAATCTAAACACAAATAGTCACAATAGCACATGATAATATCAGGTGGAAATGAAAATGCATCGGACTGCTTTTAGAGCACTGGAAAAAGAAACAAATACTTTCAGAAAAGTAGTTCAGTCAAGCTGTGGTGGCATGGGCAAATGTCTGCAGAAATGTATATTGTCTGTTGTTAGTAGTGTAGTAAAGCAAGAAGTCACTTTCAAACCAATCAGCTTTATGTCTGTTAATGCAGTGATTTGATTAAATATTGCAATAAAAATCTACTTCGTAGGTTTCAGATTTTTATTTATTCGTAGGATTTATCGATTTCACATCTATAATGTGCCTGAATATTTAAACATTTACAGACATGAAAAAATCATAACTTTGAGATTAATCACAGAAATATGTACAAAGCTAAGGGAACCTAAAGTTCACAGTTTTGTATTGTTTTACTTCTCAGGTGTTTATTTTTTTTAACTGTTTTTCAAAGTTGATTTTCATGGATGTTCAGCAGGTAAAATGCCACAAGACTTCGATTCAATTCAAATGTTCACAGACACTTTCATCCAGAGTGACTTATAAATCAGGGACGTCACATTGTAGACCATATATTTTGATATTTGCATGCTAGTCTGTGATTATACATATTATTCCTGTTCCATGTTGCACTATGAAGGCTTGTATTCTTTGTGCATATACAGTATAACCATTTTATCACTGCATAGTAAATATATTTGATTTTAAATGCAATAAACTTGAAATGTAATGCATGCTGAATGTCATCTCAATCACAGTTTATTTAAAAAAACATATTCAAACAAAAGTTATGTAAAACCTTAACACTGTCCCTTTGCTGTCTACTAATATTACTCTTAGGACAAAAAAATCTTCAATATATTATGTAACAGTCACCCCTGAACTTTAGGTGCACGCAAGTGACATAGTAGGTCTGGTTTTCCTCACTGAAGGTTTTGTTTTTAGGTGTTTATTCACTTGGCATTGGGGCTTCTGCATGGCTTTATTTTGAACAGCTCGAGGTGTGTTGAGCACACACAAGGTGGCAGAGCTGGTTTTTGTGTTTGGTGAAATCTGATGGGCAATAAAACTTCATGGAGTGGTGGGTAATGTTCAGCAGGCATGAGAAGTCACGAGGCCTGAAAATATGAGCAGTTTCAATGTGTTTGTTATTTAGTCATTGGCTGTTTTTACTTGTGTGCAGTCGTGACCCATAATGAGCAGTACCGGCTGTGGCAGGAGGGGGCACTGTCGAGCGATGGCATGAAGAGCTTCGCAGAGCAGGGACTCACAGTAGATCTGGTGAAGGATGCAAAGGAGGCGAGGAAGAGGCGAGCGGTGGGGTCCATGTACCGTACGGCTGGAATCCCGTCTGGCATCGGCCACAGCTCCACAGAGGTGCTCCTGACCCCCAGGAGTCCACTGGTGAGAAGACTATAGTCCCTACACAAAAATTAATTAATGTGTTCTTAAATTGAGTTTGAATCACACTAACCTTTTGTTAGCAACTCTTGTTTCAAGACAAGTACAGACTTTTTAAAAAGAATTAAAAGGGGATATTACTGAAGTGTTTTAGGAGGTAGAATAAAATATTGAGTGTCTTGTTAACCGCAAGCTTTACATCTTGCATTTAACCTAAACCCCATTAAAAAAACAACACTTTTAATTAGACTTAATGGCCAGCGTGTGGGATTTATCATGTGTTCAATGCAACAGTCTTCGCTAACTTAAACCACTGGTGTTTATTTGGATGTCATATTTCAAAATTCATTTACCTGTATTTATGTTTATAATGGTGGAAAGTGGACAAGTAGGTCGTTGGTTTTCCTGTTTAGTGTGATTTTTATTTATTAATGTTTTCTTCTTTTTGTCAATTTTGTTTTTTATTATTTTTGTATCGTTACATTCTGTCCAAGTAAACCAGACCAGTGTATATTTTTCTTTATTGGTCCAGATCAAATGAACCAAGAGAACTACACTACAAGTGTGAATATACCATAAAAGCCAAATTTTACTTCAGTCTTCTGCCCTCTAAACAGTAACAGCAGTCTGTTCTCTTTGCCCTGTGATGCCATTTTCATCATTAGACATGTCTGTAGACATACTGTTCCCGCTTTATATTAGGTGGCCTTAAATACAATGCACTTGCATTTCAATGAATCTTTCATACACTGCACTTATTGTGTACATAACTGATTTTACATTGTACTTGTATTTAAAAATGACAAACATGTAAATACATTTGTAATTAATTTCTGAACTTACATTTATAATTACACGGTTGACCCATTTTTTTTTACACCTTATCCTGCCCTTAAACTTACCCATATCACCAAACCTGTTCCAAACCTGACCCATATCCCATGTCAGTAGCACCAAAAGTGTTGAGCAATACAGCCTGAACACAATAATATTATATAAATATAATACATATGTAAAATATAATATAATACATTGTACTTCTTATCTGATGTAAGTACATAGAAGTTAAGGTGAATGATCATACAGAATGACTTCACTTGATGGCACTGGGCATGTGTTGAACTTGTCTCTCCACACTCATCCGTGGTTGAGTATATCTTGAAGCTGCATAGACATGGTTTATAAAAACAGATTATCACCCAGGCCTTAAATTCTTTCACCAGTGAAGATGACTCAATCTGATATTAGAAAGCAAAAGAAAGATCAAGTGTAAAGGATTGAAGATGTCCTGTATACATCACCTGAGAGAATGCATGTTCCAGTTACAATCATTTAAATAAGTATTACACTGTCAGATATGTAAAAAAAGTACATTGCTCATAATAAGATCTATAGCACATAGTTAGAAAACAGGAAAAGGCATGCCCACTTAATTATACAATATACTTGAGTACAGCACAAAGACAGACTTGACGAGAGCGCAGGTCTTTAAAACCCACATCCAGGACCTCCAGACCACAGCCCTCGCTCCCTCCCTTCCGGCTCCTGCGCTGAGTTTCCTGCACCCACCAGATCTGCAGATACGGAGAGGCTGGATCCTTTCCTTCTCCGTTTCTGGAATATTTATTTCCTGTTAGCCATGAGTCAGCTGGTTATGGGGTCTGAAGGCAGTGCTGGTGCTGCTGGTGACCTACATACTGTATCTTTATAGCTGACGTCTGGAGTACAAAGGAGGCTTATTAAAAGCAGCAACTACCCTCAGATGCGCTTGGCATTCGCTCCTGCTGGCATTTGACCACAGCATGGCGGGATGTGTGCTGTTTTTAGAGCTGCAGGGCAGTGAGGTACGGCTGAGAGCATGAATGTGGCCTTAGGATGAGACACTGCGGTGGATGTGTGTAAGCTGTCAGGGTCTGTTCACTTGACTGATTGCTTACAGGATAGTATAAAATGTATTCAATAGTAAATAAATTGAAGTTACTTCTGAGGGATATTTGTGCCACAAATATGTATGATTCCTAAAATCATGTTTTTTAAGGAGAGCTGAGGTTACCTATGACTTAAGACATAAGACTATGACTTATGACATAATGAAATCAATTGACAAATTTACATTTTGTCATGCAATAAGAGGGAAAAGGAATGAATATGTAATAAAACCCAAATCAACATTTTTTTTTTAGCATTTTTAGAAATAAAAAAAAGTAAAAAAATCATCCCATAGCTGCTGCTTTCTTACTCAACGGATGTGACAGGATTGCAGTGTTTCAGTTGTGTTATATTCACAAAGCGTCTGAGCTTATCAGTGGTCATGTACAGAAGATAGGCTTCATCTGTCTGTTTTTCTATTATGATGGCATCATTAAGAAACACTTGACTCAGACATGCTCTCCCTTTCTTACATCTGTATTTATAAACTAATGAACGTCAGAGCAGCATTTTTCATCATCATCATCATCATCATCATTTTTCAAGATAATGCGCTGTTTGGCTACACATGAACATTGAAATGTGTAATTATTAAAAAAAAGGCTCATGGTGTAAAATTTCATATTCCCGCTCATGCATGACCAATGCCCTCAAATCAACAGGAAAGTAAGTAAATCAGAAACAGTAAAATGCAGCCCGAAATTACTCCAGGTTCTTTTGCATTTAATACGATCCAGACATTTGTGCGAAGTGCGAGCCATGCAAGAAACCGCAACTCAAAAGCAGACAGACAGACAGAGAAATAGATGAGTTGTGTTTTATTTTTTTCCTGACGCGCTGTTCTGGCAAATCAGGGCATTGGTTTGGCAGTTGTGTGTTAGTGCGACTTTGTGCCCTGAAGAGAGATTGAGCTCTATTAGTGCCGTGCCGGAACAGACAGCAGAGGATGAGGCACCGCGCGCCTCTCACGCCACTGAAATTGATATAGCAGGAGGTATTCCTGGAAAAGCCGCAGAATGAGAAGAGATGAGAGTAAATCCGGCCTGGAGAAAAGTCAGCCCTAGACTGGATGTTGTCACAAGGTACCAAAATTGTGGCCCAAATATGGATGCAGAGTGCGTACGACAAATATATCTGCTTCTGCTGTTTGTTTGCCTTAGGAAATGATTTCACACTAAAGTGAAGACTGGTGTCCTGAAGGAAAACTTTGCTCTTCCGCTTGCTCAGAAGACAGTGAAGTTGTTCTCAGTCTTTTTGACCCCTGTAGTATTATGATTCATTTTATAATTCATCTTTGTTTTCGGTTTAATTCTAATATAATTCTTTTATTGTTCATTATAACAGCAGCTGTTTAGGAGACAGATGAAAATACTAAATCGTTTGCTTGCTGAACATCTTCATTTTTGGAGTTGTTAGCTTTTTAAAAAAAAAAAATTATATGAAAAAATCTATAGATTTAATGATCTTGGAAATTTGCTAATTTTAAAATTATGTAAAAAAAAAAGATTTTTATGTGCATTTATGTGGGTTTTTCTTTCCATCATTTAAATTGCAGTTCTGAGCTTGTTTGTCATGAAAGCATATTTGAAAATATAAGTGCAACGTTGTTTTTTTGTGTCATAGTCCTTAATTTCCCACAAAATTTCTTTCTCACAATTTGGATGTTTATTTGCAGAATTTCAACTTTATTACTCACAACAAAAATGTCAGATTAGTGACTTACAATTTTGTGGAAAAAAATAAACAAGATTTGAATTCAGAATGACAATAAATATTCTCAGAACCTTGAAAAGGCAAAGAACTGCTAGAAATAAAGCCACAATCCAGTCAGAATTGTGTGATTTATAAATAAGGCATATTTACTTTTTCTTGAAATTTTGAGTTTATTTCTTACAAGATTATAAAAAAAAAAAAACATGAATACGATAGTCGAAATTGTAAAAACAGTCTATAAACTCACAAATGTGAGAAATAAAGCCACAAGTCTGGTGGAAAAAAAGACTTGCAGTTTTAAACTTGATAGTAATAGTTGCGAGATTGATAGATAGTGATACTGTGAGATAGATATACATTCAAAATGGCAATTATTGAGGTTTGAATTATTATAACCCCATACCTTACAAACTCACAATTGCTAGAAACAAAGTCACAGTTACAATGATAAAAGGCAGATATAAAATTGCAATTTTATGAAGAGAAGTGAGAATCGCAAGATATAAATTCAGAATTGCAGTTCCGAGTTTATATGCAAAAAAAGGGGAAAAGACAGATTTATGAGATTTAAACAAAAAAAAGAAAAGAGATAATTGCAAGATATCATTCATTTATTTTCCTTTGGCTTAGTCCCTGATTTATCAGAGGTGGCCATAGCGGAATGAAACGCCAACTATTCCGGCATTTGTTTTATACAGTGGATGCCCTTCCAGCCGCAACCCAGCACTGCGAAACACCCATACACCAAACACTACAGCCAATTTAGTTCATCCAATTCACTTATACTGCATGTCTTTGGACTGTGGGGGAAACCGGGCAAGCCGAAGGAAACCTATGCGAACACAGGGAGAGCATGCAAACTCCACACAGAAATGCCAACTGGTCCAGCCGGGACTCGAACCAGCGACCTTCTTGCTGTGAGGCGGCAGTGCTAACCGCTGAGCCACCGTGGCACCCTGCAAGATATCAAATATTAAGAAATACATTTATCAGATTCATGATAAAGCCCACAACTGTGAGAAATGAACAGTTCTGATAAAAAAAGGAACAATTGTGACACATAAACTCATCTGATGTGAATTTATTAAATTTTTTTCCACTCAAATTGAAATGAGTTTATACCTTTCAACTTTCTCCAAATACTTCAGAATTCCAAAAAGGCACAATTGTGAAAAAAACCTTCAAAATTGTGTGAAAAAAAAATGAAAAATTGGTTAGTTGCAACTACCTATAATTTTTTGAGTCCTTTGGCTTTCATAAAATGTAACAGGTACTACACTTGAAAAAAACAACTATTTTTTAAGTATTAGCAAAACAGATTATTAGAGTATCGTAACAAGAAAAGACTATTAAAAATGGAATGTTACTCACAGTCTCTTTGTTACTGTTTGTGAAAGGTTTTCCCAGTTCCTGAGTAAAAAAATTCTACACCATTTTTTGTTCATTTTTTCCTGATCAGTGATGGATATCACAACATCTCTCTTTGCTCTTCTTCTAAGTATTTAAAACTAAGCCAGTAAACAACTACCCAGAACACTCTAGGAACAAAAACAAGTAACCAGATATCAATGAGCTAATAAATCAAGACTTTAATAACCACACAGCAATGTGTGGCCTTGGTGGTGTTTCGCAATTACATTTTGTTCAGAGAATATGAAAATGTACCCTGCTTTCTCTTTTGTAGGTCGGTTTGAGCTATACACCTTATACGAACTCAACAGACAGGATCTGTCAGCTTTTATTGTCTGTCTGATGAATGGCCTTTGGCTGAGCATCGGGCTTGAAATAGCTGATGTCACTTGTTTGACTGAGTCTTTTCTCTGTGTCGTGAGGCGGCTCAACCGAAGGGCTCTTCCTGAATGAGCTCATAGTCAGAAAGGAAACATTCATCACCATTTAGAGAGGGGAAAAAAAACAGATGGTTTAACCTAACATACACAGGAAGGAGTGGAAAATACTGGAAATGGCTACAAAGAGAAGTTTCAGATGTGACTTATGAAGCCAATTATGTTAGCAGAGCATGCCGAAAAAAGCAAGTGCATTGCCAAAGGTAAATGAGCATTGATAATGTCTGTTTATTTGTTTTAAAGCGAGAGCGACTGATCATGTTGTGTTTTCTCTCACAGCCGTCTCTGATAGTCAAACCGATACCAAGATTTTTTGTTCCTCAGATTTATAGTTAATGTCTTTTCAGTATTGCGACTTTATATTTTACGATTTTGACTCAAACTCTAAATTGCAAAAATATCAATTAGCAATTTTGAGAAAAAAGAAAGAATTACAGGGTGTAAACTCCAGTATGAATAGCAATAAATAAACAGAATTGTGATAAAACATACAAACTCACAACTGTCAGAAATCCAGTACTATTCTGAAAGAAAATGAGAATAGCAATAAATAAATAATCTACTAGTTGCTAGAAATAAAATCAGGTATTAAAAGTTCAAATTAAGAGATGTAAACTCAAAATGTATTAATTTGAGTGTTTTTTCTTCTCTGAATTGTGAAATAAGGTATAATTGAAAGAATTAAAGTCATTCCCTCATAAACTAACAGTAAAGGAGCGTGGTTAAGAATACTGTGTCTGAAGCAATCAAACTGGAGTCAACAGAGAAATACCGCCACTTCAAACGGCGAAGCAAACGCTCAGACTTTGATTGAAGTTTACCAAAAGAAAAAAAAATTGTTGGATTTCATTTCACAGATTAATTGTTCACCTAAAGAATAACAATGTGTGCTAGCAAAATAAACATTGTACATTTTGATTTCACACAGACTTTAAAGTCTCAAAAACTCAGTTTAAAAAAAGTAAGAAGTCATAGTACCAGAAATAGCTTCAAAGAATGACATAAGCCAGTTGTGTCACTGATAATGTTTGTGTTTGTGTTGTAAAGCGAGTGTGTTTTCTCTCTCAGCTGTCTCTGATAGTGAAACTGATCCCCAGTCCAGACTGGTTTGTGGGGGTTGATGGTCTGAACCTGTGTGAAGGAGGAAAGTGGAAACAGGAAGTGACCTTTGACTTGCACCCATTTGATGCGGGCACAGACAGCGGTTTTACTTTCTCCTCTCCGAACTTCCCAACAACACCTCCGGAAAACATCACCATGGTGAGATGCGTTTTCCATCATTCAGCTGTATGCTACTGCTCTCAAGAGTGACATTTGTTTGTTGCAAATCATTTTTGTTCCAGATAAACTCTGTTCTTTTGAAGCGTATTAACCATCAAAACAAAAAATCTTGGTCCTTGTTTTAAAAAGGTTTTCTTTTAAAAGAGTGCGATGATCCTTCAGGAATATTTCTATGCTGATTTGCTGCTTAAGAAACATTTTAAAGGGATAGTTCACGCAAAAATGAAAATCGTCTCATTATTTATTCTACCTGTTGTGGTATTAAACCTTTATGAGTTTCGCTTATCTGTTAAACACAAAAGATGTTTTAAAGAATTCTGGTTGATCTCCATTCTAGAAAAAAATATATATATATTATGACAGAAAATGGCTGCCAGCTACCAGCATTTGTCAAAATATTTTCTTTTGTGTTCAACAGAATAAAGAAACTCAAGCAGGTTTTGAACAAGTGAGGGCTGAGTAATTAAGAAAAGTAGAGATTACAGTTACAAATTTCCATTTTTTTTTGTCTGTAATATGAAGAAATTATACAATAAAGCGAAAAAAATACATAAAGAGAAATTCTGAAGAATGTTCCTGCTGTTCTCCTCTATAAAATGACAAGGGAATTGGGACCAAGAGTTCCCAAAAACCTTCAGCATATGTCATATAATAGATTTTTGTGAGGAAAGTCAGTAGGCTGCAGTCCTTATTTTTACTTCCAATCACATCTCTGTGTTTTATTATGTCTCTGTTGTTTTATGCTGATACAGATCACCTCTCAAAAGCCAAACCACCCGGCAAACTCCTTTTATTACCCTCGGCTAACTGATCTCCCGCCTCTGGCCACCATATGGGTGAAACGACAGGCCCGCTCGCCTGTCCGTCAACAGAACCGGCTGTCCAATCACATCCTGCCCGATGCAAGCAAACCTCACAGGTTTTCAGGTACATCTGCATACACAGTTCAAATATTCATGGGCAGAGTAGTGTGTCTTCTGACCTTGGTTTTCTATACACATTTGCTTTTGTTCATTCAATTATTCATTCATTTTCCTTCCGCTTAGTCCCTTTATTTGTCAAGGGTCACCACAGCGGAATGAACCGCCAACTTTTCCAGCTTATGTTTTACACACAAATGCCCTTCCTGGGAAACACCTATACACTCTCATTCACACACATTCTCTACGGCCAATTTAGTTTATTTAATTCACCTATAGCACATGTCTTTGGACTGTGGGGGAAACCGGAGCACTCAGAGGAAACCCACACGAACATGGGGAAAACATGCAAACTCCACACAGAAATGCCAACTGACCCAGCCGGGACTCGAACCAGCAACCTTCTTGCTGTGAGGCAACAGTGCTAACCACCGAGCCGCCGTGTCCCCCCTTGCTTTTATTTATTTATTTTTCTTACTTGAGCTTCGTTCTGCCATTTAAAGTACATGACAATGGTTTTGGGGCACTGAGAGTACAAACGTTTTGGGTGGTGGTGGTAGTAGATTTTTATGAAAATGATGTCACATGCATGAGTATTGGGTTTTCAGTGTGTATGTGTGAGTAGTTGTGCACAGTGCACATTATAAGTGTTTCTTTTCAAAGTGAAATGACCAACTACAGGGCTGCATAATGTCTAAAATATAAACACTTTTCAGTTGTTAGTACGTTGTTATCATGTAAAAGTATAAAACAATATGTTATCATGTTTTACATATCATTTAATGTTATTTTAATTTTGCTTCTTCAAAACTGTTGTTTAATGAATTGTAAAAGTTACTAGGGCAAAATAAAATGGTCTTTTTACACAGCTATTTTAGAGTTAGTTTTGAGCGCTGTTTTTACTATTTATTTTCGCTGGTAAATCCATAAGAGTAGTAGGGGTTTATGTCATAGATGTTTTGGTTTACCGCAGTATTGTGCACCATTGCATTTTTCGGGGGGGAGAAGTAAACTGTTTAGACTTGATGAACCCTAATGCACACCACATGCGGTGAACACTTTTTAAAAAAAATTGCTTCCACAAAACTTTATGTGCATTGTTCCACTACCTAACATGCTGGATTAATTTTTTTTTAAAGAGATTTAGGGTGGGTTGCAGCAATAAGGAATAAATTAAACAAAGCTCTAATGGCTTATCAAGATTTGTTGGTTTAAAAAAAAGAAAAGATTGATTTAACATGTTTCACCACTTACAAATTGGAGATTCGTACAATTCAATACAAATGAAATTAGCATCTACAATTAAAGGATTAGCTCACCCTAGAGTGAAATTCTGTTATTAATTACTCCAATCAATTACTCCAATGTTCCAGTCCCAAGACCTTTGTTCATTTTCAGAACACAAATGAAGACATTTGAGATGAAATCCGAGAGCTCTCTGACCCTGCATAGACAGCAACAGTCCAGAGATGTTCAAAGTCCAGAAAACAAACCGACCCATAGTAAATGCACACCCTGACCTGATATGGAAGTTACTAGTGGTGAGCAAAGTTGTTTTTGGTGCACAAAAGTGTTTTTGGAGCTTCATATTACCATTGAAGTCACATGGACTGTTTAGAGGATGTTTTTGGTTCCTTTTCTGGACTGTTACTGTCAATGGAGGGTCAGAGAGCTCTCGGATTTCATCTAAAATATCACAACTTCATTCATTCATTCATTTTTATTTCGCCTTAGTCCCTTTATTAATCTGGGGTCACGACAGCGGAATGAACCGCCAACTTATCCAGCATATTTTTTACGCAGCGGATGCCTTTCCAGCTGCAACCCATCACTGGGAAACATCCACACACTCTCATTCACACACATACACTACGGACAATTTAGCTTACCCGATTCACCTGTACCGAATGTCTTTGGACTTGTGGGGGAAACCGGAGCACCCGGAGGAAACCTACGCCAACACGGGGAGAACATGCAAACTCCACACAGAAACGCCAACTGACCCAGCTGAGGCTCGAACCAGCGACCTTCTTGCTGTGAGGCGAACGTGCTACCCACTGCGCCACCGTGAGGCCCCAATATCACAACTTGTGTTCTGAAAATGAATGAAGGTCTTAGGATTGGAACAACATGAGGGTGATTAATAACAGAATTTTGTTTAGTTTTGGGTGAAATTCCAATTAAGGCCATGCTCAAAATATGCTTTTCGTTGCAAAAAAATCTTATGTCTGTTCCATAACGTAACAATTCTCAAGCGGGCCTGAAATGTAAAACCTATTTTGAATGCAAGTTTGGTGCAACAGAATTATTAGAGAAACCTTGATTTAATCAACATTTTGGATCCATCCGTATCGGCGCAGCCCACTCATAAGTAGATGAGTCTTCAAAAATGATTGCTTGTAGACCTACTGTGAAATACACATTTCTTCAATTATCCGGGACATCTGAGCTGGCCCAATGAAGCAGTTGCCTCTTTTTCTCTTGCCAGATTGCTTTAGCGTTTGTCACGAATCGTGCGTGTTTTTCAGAAACGCCGCTGGACTGCGAGGTGTCGATGTGGTCGTCCTGGGGTCTGTGTTTTGGACCGTGCTCTCGAGGCGGCCTACGCCATCGCACCCGTTACATCCTGCTGAAACCTGCCAACAGCGGCTCGCCGTGTCCCGAGATGGAGGAGCAAGAAGAGTGCACACCACACAACTGCCTGGCGGATCAGTGATGCACAAACTCCTGACGCTGTCCCAACGGAGAGCCCAGATTAACCTCATGCCCAATGCTGAGTCACTGCGGCAGACAGCAGGAGAGCCAGAGACTGGACGTCCCAGCTCCTCTCCTCACTGGAAAAGAACGGCTCGTATTCTGTTCATAGAGACTTTGATTATGGGTGCTGTAATCGCAGTAATCTCTCTGTATTTTTGCATAATCGCACACTATTTTGCCAATATAGATTTGTGGAATAGATAACTTGCAGTCGGCCGACCACTGTTTTTAACATGACTACATGAATTAACATATGCCTTCCTCTTAGAAGCGCAACAGTTTTGAGCCTTTTTGAAATAGTTTCGAGTTGAGCTTTGAAAAGATGACATGATAATGTATATGCAATATATGGTGCATATATGACAAAATATTGTGAAAATGGCTTTTTACAACCATTAACCATTGGTATTACAAATATGTACATATATGTTCAATATATATTATTATATATATGTTCATAAATGGTCATAAAATTATAGCTAATATATTTAAACAACATACATCAGCATAAATGTGTACACCCCTTCTTAAAATCAATATTTTTGTCCATTTCTCAGTGAATGTAGACAATAAATTTGGGTACTTTTAAACAAAACCATTTTATTACACAGTTAAATCCATTTAAAATCAGATGATTGTAAGATTTCAGTTCAAATGAGTTATTGCTACAAAATTACAAACTACAACATTTCAAATAAATGATTTCTTTTTTATGTTTCTCTAAATTTTTCCTGCTTATTAAAATTGTATTTAATATTTTCCCTCAATGTATTATTTTGGATGTTCTAATTTTTAGGCCGTGATCTTAAATTATTTTGTTAGATTAGTTTGGCTTTGCTACTGACTAATCTAATGTATGTGCACAAATATATTATTGTAACATATCCTATAGAAAAAATGTATTTACAACAGAGATCTGTGAGGGGTGCACTCATTTATGCTGAGCACTGAATGGCGTATATGTAATATGCATATATTGCCATATATCACCTTTCTGTATAGAATAGCACCTCAACTCTCATACAGGCATAATAATGTTCAAAATGCAGTACGCGTACAGTTTGCAATATTACATTGTGAAATATCACACTTTTAACTGTCATGTCAATGATCAAATAGGGGACCGTTTAGACTACCTGTCAAGAGTAAGTAGTCATTGAGATGTTTAAGGTTTTTGAAATAAGTCTGTTATGCACACCCACTTGATTAAAAAAAGAAGAAGTAAAAGCAATAATATTGTGGAATATTGTATATATATTTGCATCATTACTCCAGTCTTCAGTGTTCTTCACATGATCCTCCAGAAACCATAACGGGATGATTTGCTGCTCAGGGAACATTCATTCATTCATTTTCTTTTCGGCTTAGTCCCTTTATTAATCCGTGGTCGCCACAGCGGAATGAACCGCCAACTTATCCAGCATATGTTTTACGCAGTGGATGCCCTTCCAGCTGCAACCGATCACTGGGAAACGTTCATACACTCATTCACACATATACACTACGGACAATTTTAGCATAGCCAATTCACCTGTACCACATGTTTTTGGACTTGTGGGGGAAACCGGAGCACCCGGAGGAAACCCACGCAAACACGCGGAGAACATGCAAACTCCACACAGAAATACCAACTGACCCAGCCGGGGCTCGAACCAGCGACCTTCTTGCTGTGAGGCGATTGTGCTACCCACTGCGCCACCGTGCTGCCCGTTGCTCAGGGAATAATTTTGACAATGGCTGCGCTGCTTAAGATGATATATTTTTAATGAATAGCATAACAAAAATCTATTTATTTAGTGAGGTTTTCTGTAACATTGTTTAAAAGATTAATTCAGTTCCAGAAAATGTCGCGCCTTGCCACCCAAGATGTTCATTTCTTTATTTTTTTTAGTTGAAAAGAGATTTAGTTTTTTTTAGGAAACCATGCATTTTCTCCATATAGTGGACTTCTATGCTGCTCAGTGATTTGAACTTTCGAATTACAGTTTAAATGCAGTTTCAATGGCAATTGAAAAGGTCTTTCCTAAAAAACGAGCTAGACACAGAAGGTTAAAAAGTTTATAAATTAGAATTGTTCTTGGTGTAAAGACCATTTTAATAATCTTAATAACTCTTTGAACAACCTTCAGTGGAATGTAAAGTTTCCATGGATGTTAAAGATTCTTTGTCAATAAAAAAGGGGTGTTTTTAAGGATGTAAATATTAAAACGAGAACAGAAAAAGGTTTAAATTGTAAATAATAATTCACTATATTACTGGTTTTACTGCATTTTATTGTCATCCTTGGTGAGCACGACAGACTTATTTCATAAAATAAAAATGTAAAAATTCCAAACTTTTGACCAGTCATGTATATATTTGTATCTTACGTTTCTTCTAATAATAAACTATGAAATTCTTCCTCAAATCATCTCAGCTCCTTGCATTTTTGCAATATTATTCCCCGACGTTAGTGATCAATTAACTTTTGTACAAACATTTGGAGTTCACTGAACATATCGTTATTAAAACTTTGGATTTGTATCAAGTAATGTACATTAATTTGTAATTAAATGACAAAACATGCCAAATATGAGCTTTTTCATCTCAAAAATCCCTGACTCAAGACCAACAAGAAAATCAGTTCATTCCTTATGTTTTTGTTTTTCTCTCCTTGGGTGATGGACTTAATAAATCACATAGAGAGTTACATGGCACTTTTATGAACAGTCTTTTAGACAGACCTGTGGATACGAAAAAAAAAGTCAATTTCTTTGTAATCTACATGCTAATATCAACACAGTCAAACAAGGTAGTAAAAGTGAAGTTGCTGATGATGTTCAGAGTTGTTTAATGACCCTTTGCTGAGATTTTAGAGATTTACTGTGTTGTATTCTGTGCTTTATGGTTTATTTAATCTACGGCTGTGATTGAAGTCCAAATAAGATTATAATAGATATTTTTATCATCATTTGCTTTGCTTTGCTTAATGGAATGTTATTTTAACTATGGATGTTTAGATTCACCTTGTGTACAATTTTGAAGTCAGTGAAGGGGCAAGATAAATGAGAAGAAAATCATTGAATGATGTCTATATGTATTCATTTGATACAAACAGAAGTCAGTTGTAGTTTTGTGTTCCTTCGGCGATTCTGCTCGTTGACAGCAGGTGCTCATCAATTATCAATAACACTCAATTAATTACTTGATGATATCGTTAACTTAATCACTGCAGCTGTGTTCATGAATCTTTCTATCATTGAAAATACGTTATTGGAGGGTGCAAACCTGATAAAAACTTAACGTTGATTTTTTTTTATCTCTCCAACTGTTGAATCAATGATAATTCAGTGACGTTCTGCCATCTGGGATTGATGATCAGAGTCTTTCGGGGTTCCTCGAATTAACGCTTCCTCCAGAATTAATTGCAAATGTGAATTTATATCGTGTGAGTTATACTCATTTAAGTTTCTGGGAATTAATAAAGTGTTATTATCGAGTTCCCGGTTTCTTGATTGAATGACAGTCATCTTTTAATTTCCAAGGCGAAATTTAGTCCTGGAAGCGTCTTTGTGTTTTGAAACATCGCCATCTAGTGGAGAAAACAATTTTTACAGTGTCAGATAAAGTGATTAAATATTTAAACACAAACATTCATTAATTTCCTTTTTTGGCTTATTCCCTTATTGATCTGGGATCGCCACCGCGGAATGAACAGCCAATTTATCCAGCATGTGTTTTACGCAGCGGATGCCCTTCCAACTGCAACCCATCACTGGGAAACATCCATACACACTCATTCACACACATACACTACGGACAATTTAGCTTACCCAATTCACCTATAGCGCATGTGTTTGGGCTGTGGGGCAAACTGGAGCACCAGGAAGAAACCCACGGTTTCATGCATGTTCATGCACGGGGAGAACATGCAAACTCCACACAGAAATGCCAACTGACTCAGCCGGGGCTCGAACCAGCGATAAACACAAACAGATTTTCCTTATTTGTTCTTAAACGTAAAGCTCAAATACCATTTATTTAACAGCTGCTGGGTAACTGTGAAACGCATTCAGAAAGTCAACGTTCTTTTACTTGTAGACTATAAACATTTAACAAACACACTCATGGCTTTTCATGGGGGAGCGTTTGATTGGGTGAGCATGACAATTTCCAGAAAAGAAAAGTTGACGAAGAAAATAGTTTCGAAGATGTTTGGACAGAGATTGTGTGTTTATTTTGCTGCTTTAATCCAGACAAAACAATTCTGTTTGATTTGTAACGAGATAGTTGGAGTGCAAACGTCAAAGGCTACTATTTGAGACAACAGTTTGATCAGCTGATGAAATACAGACAGTGCCATTTCTCACATAACAGACCACGTTGCTTTTGACCTACCCCTGGTTGTTTTGTTCATTTTTGTTTTATTTTATTTCATTTTATTTTATTTTGTTTTATTTTATTTTATTTATTGATTTAGTTGTTGTTTTTAAAAAACAAATCAGCCGTTTTGCCATTTTGTTATTAATGTAAAATGCAAAGGCACATAATATTTTAATTATTAATTTTTTTTCAATTTACATTAAACTCCCCAACAATTTCAGAGGAATGAGTTAAGATAAAAATATTTATACAATATGACAATCTTTTGTGGTGATTTCTGTTATTCAATAATTTTTTTATTTGACATATAATAGAGCGTATTTATTTAATAAATGAACAAATAAAGCCAGTGCTTTCAGAAAAATATTGACTCACTAAAGTGCAGTTGGTTTCTTTTATTTTCCAAGATGTTTTAGCCCATAGCCAATTGTTTTATTCCACAATGTCAGCCCTTGAGTATGATGCACAACAGTTGTTGACATTTTGTACATATTAGACTCAGGTCTGATATTTTGTACAGATTATATTTTTGTTTTTTGCAAGTATTTAATGATTTTACTCTGAGGATCAAAAAATAGGCAACTCATTGCATCCGTGTGTTAATAATAAAATTCATAAACTTCCTTTATTATATTATTGCTGATGTAACGATAACTTTAAATGAATCCAATGTCAGCTGATAAATATCAGGCCGATACATTGGTGCATTCCCTTATTTATATAAAACTCATGTGTGTTCATTTGTTATATTTAAAATGTGTATTTGTTATTGAAATACCATTTCACACTCATTTCCTTTCATAAATTACACTATAGGTACAAAAATTGTTACACCGTTACATTGTTACACATTTTTGACAGGAAAATCCAGGATAAATAGAGAACAAAGAAAATAATGAGCGTAGCTGCTGTTCATAATGTATTTAAACAAGAGATATTAAATGTCAATGCGATGCAATGAAGCACTATGATGGAAAATAGGAGTTATAACCGAACATAGAAACAAACATATAAAGCCTATAAGTATTTTCTAACAAAGTGCTTTAAAACAGGAGGAGTGTGTCCAACAGGAGGTTGTCAAGCCCACTCACCTGCATGGAGCATACTCATACATCATAGCGTTATGTGCTGCATTGTGTGTATGCTTTGGTTGGTTAGATAAACAGGAGCTAGATTATTTAAGGCTTTATAGGTAAGAAGCAATATTTTATAATCAATAAGGAACTTAATAAGCAGCCAGTGTAAGGAGGATAAAATTGGGGTGAAATGGTCATTTTTTCTAGACCTGGTAAGAACTCTGGCATTTGCCTTTTGCACTAACTGAAGTTTAATAAATAATAGAGGATGCTGGGCAACCAGCAAACAGAGCATTACAGTAATCCAGCCTAGTGGTCATAAAAGCATGAACTAGCTTATCTGCATCTGAGATAAATAGCATATTTCGTAACTTAGCGATATTTCTCAGATGAAAGAAGGCGTTTTTTTGTGACATGGGAGATATGGTTTTATGAGAAGATATGAGATATGAAGTTGCTGTCTAATATAACACCCAGATCTTTTAGCTAATACTAACTTTGTATCCCTCTAATTGCGGGTCGAGTTGTGAGATCTGCTGTGTACAGTATTTTGGCCCAATAAGTAATACTTCTGTTTTGTCTGAATTTAAAAGAAAGAAATTGTTGGTCATCCAGTCATCTTATTAGAATGTAAAAAAATAATTGAGACTTTATGGTGCAGTCACATGTCCACATGAACTGGAAGTAGCTGACACTTCAGTATAACTGAATATTAAGTAGAGGATGGAGATTTTTGCGCATCATTCCCTTGTAGCAAACCGCAAGAGGGATGTGGCTAAACATTTTGTGGCTGAACCCATCAAACTGATGTCAACAGAGAAGGACCGCCAATCCAAACGCAAAAGCAAATGGTCAGACTTTGATTGAAGATTACCAAAACAATCTTTTTTTCAGTGGATTAACTTGAACATTATTAAATAAACTAAATTTTGAATTCACTTTGATTTGACCTATTGTTCGGTATATTTTCAATAGAAATCAGCACAACTGAAGTATCAGCATGATGACAAAGGGTTCCCCCACTCATATTTCTGAACAGCTTCAAGCCTGTCACACAAATTGCCGGTGTTGACCAACAGAAAGCTTGATTTAAACATGGTTTCTGTGTGAGCTGTGCTTTAACATCACTGCACTATTAAAAGCAGACACTGGGCTTTTATTTCCCACCAATCGTTCACCACATGTATAAAATTGGCTCAGTTTGCTAGTAACACCTGTAGAAATATAATCTATAAGAAGTTTAAGGAAGCATTCAAAGTTGTGTAAGAAAGACTTCTTCATTTTCAATCTTATAGTAGATTTGAAAATAGTACTGTGAAATGAGTCACATATTTTACAACAAAATCTGCTTCCCTTCACCCTACTCGAGTCCTGACATATGATTTTGATCAAATATTCGGTACAAATAACTACACAGTACACATATTCAATGTGGCTCCATGATAATAAAATAATATTACATGAAGTGCCATCGGGACACTAGTGAAACTTCACTCTCACTTCCCCATGATGGTTAACATGTGAAATCACAGGGCTATCAGATCCAATCTGCCCTTTTCTCCAGCCATTGCTTATTCAAACATGCACAAACACCACAGCGCAACCACACATGCACACTAGCTAGCTGACTTTACAGCGGAAGTCTTTGTCTCAGTTTGTCTTCCCTCCCATCAGAGGACAACAGCACCATTGAGTTTGGCAGCAGTGTGAAGGTAACTTTTGACCTTTATCAAATGTTTCTCTAACATTTGTTCTGCTTATTAACAATGACACCGTGTTTGATGTACGTTAGCAAATAGTGTGTACTTTCAGGTCTATGCATGCTAGAGCTGTTTCTGACAACATATACAGTGGCAATTATGCCGGGTTGTAATTGGCTTTTGAAATGGGGCTTATTTCGCTAAACTAAGATCAATTTTGACAGAAATTCATTTGTTGTTACATTCGACCATGATTATGGATGTCCTTTCTTACACACACAAACGCACACACAGAGATGTCTGTAAAACAAGACCATAGTGAGGATGAAGAGGACAATCATGGGCCAGAGGTCCTGCTGGTGGAGACCAACCGCTTTGGCTTCATAATTGGGAATGGAGAAACTGACAGGTCAGTGCTGATTTCCATTCACACAGACTGAAGTTTGGAAGTGTTTGTGGTTGTATTTGTATTCTGAAAACCTCAGTCAAGCACAACATGCCCATTAAATGTTTTTATTATTATTATTTTTTAAATGTTGCATCACAAATATTAACAATTCAGTCATAATTATACACAGCCGTTACTTTCTGCACCTCTTACTCTCATTTTCTCCTTCTCAACATCCTGTCATGTTGCCATAGCAACCGATTGTGGTTTCCTGTTTTCTGTGTTTGACACTCACGCTTTGCACTGCTATGGAGGTGCTTTTATGTGAGAGTGAGTGAGGAAACAGGGTAAAGGTGTGTTACTCTCTGCTTGACTGTGAAATATGATGATAGGGCATTATTATCTGTTCATCTATTATTATCTAGAAACATCTATATGTATTTAAATAGTTGCCTTGATTGTAAATTCTAATTGATTTTGTAATTAAAAGGTCATGTGGTTGTTAAGATTCGCTTTACCGCTCTATTAATTGTTTTTTTTATACATTCCAAGTAAGGGAAAAATTGATTTCGCAATCAAATTTTCCTATTATTAACTATGCTGATACTATTAGTCAAAATACTTCTGACATTACGTTAAAATCTTTAAATACTGTTTTCAATTTCAACTCAACTCAATTCAACTCATCATCGTATGTTATATGAATCTATTGATTTGCGTCAACCTAAATTCTGAAGACTATATTATCTTTTTTTCTGTATGGTTTTAAATGTGTTCATTTTAATAGTCCTTCTCATTTAAAGCAGATTCTTGTCCCATTTACACCCTCTTATTCTCCACATTTGCTGCAGTATTATTTTTTTTGTTCCAAGAATTATCACAGAAACTGGCCACAGGTCATTTCAATATAAAGCCCTTTTGACTGGAATATTCTCTCCTCCTCTTTTAGATCAACAAAGTCCTTTAGTCTCATTAGAACTAATTTATTTCAGTTTCTCAAAATAGCTTGTAAAATAGCTCCTGTTGTCTTAGAATTCTGTATACACCATTTTCCCTTTGGGTCAAAAATGACCCGCCTTCGCTAAATGTTTATTAATAAAGCATCTAAATTTAATTTCAATCTTCAAATCTATTTTGCATGAAGAAAATAAAACTAATCTTCATCATAAACTCTGTGAATGTTAATAAGAGGGCACCACTTGTTTTTGACTGAAGTAAAGGGTATATTTTCTAATGCTAAAAGTACCTGCATCCGTGTGAAAAGTTTAGCAGGACAGTTTTTATAAGTTTCATAGGTTACAGCAGCAGATTCGTATTGTCTGTGTGTGTAATTTGGGGTGTATGTGTTAGAGTCTGCATGTGTGCGTGTGTCTAAAAATGGTTTTATAGCTGGCGGGCCAAAAACTGTTGTACTCTAAATGTGTACAGCCTTCGTGTAAATATGACAATAGATAATTATTCATTGTTTCCAATGTTAGGGTCATTTTAGAGTCACAAAACGTTTAGTTTTTTTTGCTGTCATGGTGCCTGCATTATTTATTGACCCGTAAGTCAACAGGGGGGTTAATTCTTTTTCCAATTTGACTGTTAAGTATTTGCATATCAAATTGTATATTTGTGTGTATATGTATCTTAATAAGCTGTTGTCATGGTGACACATGGTGAAGTGAGCTGCTTCTTTGTCTGTTGTTTAGTTTTTGAAGTGTTTTGAAGTATTGTATTCAGTTTTGTCTTATTGGAGACTTCCCTTGAAAATTCATGTCATGGAGTCCTGTTCCACTAAAGTGTGCTAAACTATTTTGAGTGTAGTGCTGCATTTCTGCTGACCGTGTGTGCGTGTGTTGTTGTTGTTGTTGTTGACAGTGATGGTCCGTGTCCTGAGTTAGTGAGACATCGAGAGTCAAAGTGGCTCGGCCTCATGACTCAATGGGAGCAGGTGATGGAGAAAAAGAGCCACAAGGTGTGTCTGTCTTCCTGTTCTTTTCCTGTTTGTGGAATATGTCATATAGTTAGAAACACCAAATCTGTATTTGGCACATTTAAGTTGGAGATTAAGGCCCTTCTTGTATTCAGGGATGTAAATGTTATTCTGATATTGAGCTTTTTTGGATTAAAACAAGGAGTCCAAGCAATATCATTTAGCTGTATAGACGTCTATTAAATGCTAAATTGTTTTGTTGGGAAAATATCAGATACATGTAATCAAAGACATTTGTTATTGTCAAAAAAAGGTGTTATGGTTTCAAGATTTGCATGGCCACGGGCCATCAACCTTTTGCAATGGGAATATATTTGCCAGTTCTGTGTGAATAATAAGTAAACGGAACAATATATACTGCAAAAAATATATATAATACAGAGAATACTTGGTTACATTGTGTTGTCTAAGTGTTCCCTTTATTTTTTGAGCAGTATATTTCATTTTCATTAAATCATTTTTTTTTCAGGGTTAATGCAAATGTCCATAACATTGATAAAAACTAATGTCCTCTTTTGCATAGTTTTTTAAAAGAGTGCTTAATGCAGAAATAACATACTTATAAAGAATACCCGGATGTGCAAACTGAATGTAATGTTTTCAGATAGTTGCATGTTAACTTAAATGGAAAAAAATACAGATAAACTTAATATTTTAGCAATTAGCTGAATGAATATTTTTTGACCCTCCTTTTTTATATTTCAAAATTACTTTGCATTTTATGTTTAATGTGAACTGCTGTATGTACTGACAAGAATTAATGGTCAACTAAAATCTACATTAATGTTATTTCTATTTTATAAATATTCATTTCGGCTTAGTCCCCTTATTAATCTGGGGTCACCACAGCGGAATGAACCGCCAACTTATCCAGCATATGTTCTACGCAGCGGATGCCCTTCCAGCTGCAACCCATCACTGGGAAACATCCACACACACTCATTCACACTCATAGACTACGGACAATTTAGCTTACCCAATTCACCTATACCGCATGTCTTTGGACTTGTGGGGAAAACCGGAGCACCCGGAGGAAACCCACGCCAACATGGGGAGAACATGCAAACTCCACACAGAAAGGCTCGAACCAGCGGCCTTCTTGCTGTGAGGCGAACGTGCTACCCACTGCGCCACCGTGAGGCCCCTCTATAAATATCATTATCACATAATATCACACATGCGTCAGCACAAGGTCGCAGCCCAAGCGCTGTAGGAAAGTACTGTGTTACATATATTCATACATACAGGGGTTGGACAAGGAAACTGAAACACTGGCCAATTTCACCAGTAAGAGCAGAATGTGAAGCTTTAATTAGCAGAGAAATAGCACAGTTTTGCTTAAATTTGCAATGCACACAACATTATGGATGACATCAAAGTTCTAAGGACAAATTGTTGGTGTGTGTCTCGCTGGCGCATCTGTGACCACGACAGCAAGTCTTTGTGATGTATCAAGAGCCACAGCATTCAGGGTAATGTCAGCATATCACCAAGAAGGATGAACCACAACCAACAGGAGTAACTGTGGATGCAAGAGGAAGCTGTCTGAAAGGGATGTCCGGGTGCTAACAGAGTGGTTTGATGAACATGAAAGTGAAGTTGAACATCACCCATGGCCTAAACAGTCATCAGACCTAAATATTATTGAGCCACTTTGTTGTTTTGGAGGAGCAAGTCAGGAAACGTTTTCCTTCACCAGCATCACGTAGTGACCTGGCCACTATTCTGCAAGAATGGCTCAAAATCTCTCTGGCCCTACACCATACTAATGAATTATTGTGGTCTAAAACCAGGCGCTTCAGTTTCATTGTCCAACCCCTCTATGTATTTACTTTAAATGCAATATTATTTAACACACTACAGTTAATATTATCTGTGAGGCGATTGTGCTACCCACTGTGCCACCGCGTCGCCCCTAATATTATCTAGTTACATATAAGTTCAGTCATATATAGTCAAGCTACTCATTTACAGCAAGACTAAATATATTAATGATACTTTCAAAAATTCTAATGTATTTTAAGGTAAAACCTTTTAATTAGTCATGATTTCAAAGTTTGCTCTTAATACATGTTAAGAAATAGTTATAAACAAGTAAACTTGAGTAGAATTCATTCATCCTTTATTATTCTGAGGTCACCACAGCAGAATGAACCGCCAACTTATCCAGCATATGTTTTACACAGCGGATGCCCTTCCAGCTGCAACCCATCACTGGGAAACACCTATACACTCATTCACACTCATACACTACGGACAATTTTAGCTTTCCCAATTTACCTATAGCACATGTTTTTGGACTTGTGGGGGAAACCGGAGCACCTGGTGGAAACCCACGTGAACACGGGGAGAACATGCAAACTCCACACAGAAATGCCAACTGACCCAGCTGGGGCTTGAACCAGTGACCTTCTTGCTGTGAGGCGATTGTGCTACCCACTGCGCCACCGTGCTGCCCTTGAGTAGCATGTGATTCATTAATATATTTTATTTATAATATTAATTCCTTTATTTGGTAAGTAAAACTTCAGCTGAATTATATATTTAATGCAGGTTAAGGTAATTATTAAATAAATGTTTTATCCAACAAGTGTTTTATTTATTTATTTTTGTATCTATATTTGTATCTAAATATCTGAAATCTTTTTTATACATTTTAATAAATATATATATATATATATATATATATATAGATATATTGCTTACATTGTATGGGTCAAATTGATAACCGTTTCTATTTATGTCAAAAATCATTAGAAAATTAGGTATAGATGTTATACATGGGCCTCACAGTGGCGCAGTGGGTAGCACGTTCGCCTCACAGCAAGAAGGTCGCTGATCGCTGGTTCGAGCCTCGGTCAGTTGGCGTTTCTGTGTGGAGTTTGCATGTTCTCCCTGTGTTGGCGTGGGTTTCCTCCAGGTGCTCCGGTTTCCCCCACAAGTCCAAAGACATGCGGTATAGGTGAATTGGGTAAGCTAAATTGCCCGTAGTGTATGAGTGTGAATGGGTGTGTATGGATGTTTCCCAGAGATGGGTTGCAGCTGGAAGGGCATCCGCTGCGTAAAACATATGCTGGATAAGTTGGCGGTTCGTTCCGCTGTGGCGACCCCAGATTAATAAAGGGACTAAGCCGAAATGAAAATGAATGAATGTTATACATGTTGTACAACAGGTATACATGTTATACATTTCCTTCACTGAATATATCAAAACGCTCTTCTTCATTTGTAATATGCATACTTAATTTGTAACTTTAAAGTAAATTTTCTTAATATTTCGATTTGTTTTTCAACCCTCAGATTGCAGATTTTCAGTCAGTTGTATGTTAACCAAATATTGTCATATTTTCCCCAACAAACCATACATCAATTGAAAGCTTATTTATGCTTTCAGGTGATATATAAATCTTAATTTCCACAATTTTACACTTCTGACTAGTTTTGTGGCCCAGGGTCACATTTTCATTAAATGATAAAATGACTTTCACAATGACCAGCTGGATCACTCAGCTCTCTTTCTTAATCTCAGGTCAAAAGTCAGTGTCAGAAGGGCATCCCAGCATCCGTCAGAGTAAAGTGCTGGCCACTTCTCTGTGGAGCCAAGGACAGAAAAGAGAAAAACAGTCAACTCTACAATGTAAGTGGCCGGTCATATTTGCATCACGTTATATATTCCTATAAAAAAGCCCTGTGTTCTCTCTGTGTCAGAGTTTAGTTAAAGCTCCAGATCATCAGGGATGGATCGAGATCATCAAGAGAGACACAGACAGACAGTTTCCTTTCCATGAGATGTTCCAGTCCAAAGACGGCCACGGGTACATTTGTTTTGGTTTTTCTCCATCTGGGTATTCAGAAGTTACTTTGTTAATGTCATGTCCTGTGTGTGGTAGCAGTATTATTCATGTACGTTGTATTCTCATTGGTTGTCTGCCTCTGTCTGGTCTCAGTCAGAAGGATCTGCTGGAGGTGCTGAAAGCGTACACTCAGTATCGTCCAGATGAGGGCTACTGTCAGGCACAGGGTCCAGTGGCTGCTGTACTGCTGATGAACATGCCTGCTGAGGTATTCTCAGAATTACACACACTGGACTGCTACAGGTTAAACAGCTGTATGGAAGCTGGGGATAAAACAAATAATTGCTTGCAATGGTTTTTGATGTCACCATGGACCTAAATGGTCATGGTGTTTTTATGTCACCATGGCTTTTATGGTCATACGTGTACATCTTTGAAGATGTGGATTTATGCTGTAGGGGAACCAACAGTTTTAATCCAAAAATTACCAGTCGATCAGGTGAAGAAGAGCTGACCCCAGATCTGTGAAATGATCCCCAAATGAATAGAACTCACACACATCACTCTTCAAAACTGGTACAGTCTACATCTAAACTTGCAGCTTCATAAAACCAGGAAAATACATCTTGCATACAAAGAGATTTACATAAAAAGAATTAACACATAAAATGGCAACTAACAGCTGTTTCCAATCCTTCAGTAGTCCAGGTCCACTCAAAAGTTCTTTGTGACCTCTGACCTGGCCTGGTAAATCCTGAGGAAACAAACTATTTGGCATACAAAAAATTATAATATTATTTCAGTTTTACTCTTAAGAGATGGTGACACTAGGGTCATTATATAATCATAAAGACATGAGAAATTATACGTGTTACTCCATCTTGGAGCGGACCGGACATCCATCAGAAAACCCATGCCTTCAATGCTTTATTTAAAATATGATTAAATAACCTTTCTAATGATGCATAATTTATTATGACAGGGCAATATTTTGAACAATTAAAAAATATATATGATATTTTACTCATTTTTGCAATGTCCTCTGCTGATCTATAATTGATTAAAAAAATGGATTCAGTTTTTTTACTTCAAACTTTGAATATTATTCACAACCATGTTATGAAAGATATAACAAAATTATTTAATTGACCATTTTGCTTTATTCAGCATGTGTAAAATGGCCATAAGGGTTTTTTCCATTGCATACAATGCATCTATAATCTGTATCTAATTTGCATATTAATGCATTCTTCTGGCAACATGAAATGAAAAAGAAATAATAATTGACAGGATTTTCATTATATCTTATATGATATCAATATATTCCTGATTCGTAACAAAAAATCTAATTTAAATTTTGAAGCCTCATAATATTTTTTGAGATATTGATTTATGACAAAGGTATTTTTGTCTGTACAGGACATGTGGAAATACACTAAAATGCAAAAGTCTATTCCTGGGTCCGAGAAGGACTATGTTTAACATGCTGTGATGGATTGCTTTCTGTTTTAGGAGGCATTCTGGTGTCTGGTACAAATTAGCGAGCTCTACCTGCCTGGATACTACAGCCCTCTGCTGGTAGGACGTCTTTACTGTAACCACTCAAACAGTTTTCATGTGTAAATGAGCTGTTCTTTTCCTTTATTTTGCAGGAAGGCGTGTTATTCGATGCTGCTGTTCTGTCAAGCGTGTTAAAAAAACTGTGTCCGGCCGCACATAAGCACCTGCAGGGTCAGGGGGTGGAGCCTCTCATGTTCGCCACTGATTGGCTCATGTGTCTGTTTAGCCGCCACCTGCCCTTCAACACCCTGCTCAGAGTCTGGGACCTCTTCTTCTGTTATGGTTCGTTCTTTACTTTATATCTGTCAGACCGAATAGTTTTTGTCATGTCTTTTTTTTTTTTTTACTGTAGACAACACTTGTTTGATTGGATAGCAAAAGATAAGATAGGCTACTGGATTCCTCTGATGCAATACTTGTCATTTTTTTAAAGAAAAGGATTTTTCATTATTCTGCAACAAAACATACAATAAGATGAGGATTATTACTACACTAGCAAATTCCTTTTATAGTAATTTAAAGACACAATGTGTAAGATTGTTTCATTAGAAGTGTTATGTATTTTGCCGACTGAAGATGAAAACTCCCATGATTTCACACTCTTTAATGATGACTATGCATTTGTTTCTTATGAATACATTCCCTCTAGTGAAACGTCTGTGAAAAAGTTACAATCCATTATCAAAGTAACACTATTTTTGTTCGTTTTCTGTGATTTCCTCATCATCGTGGTGATTTCTTTGCAGAATAATTGCTAATGTAGTATTTCCTCAGTAGTGCATTGCATACACTATGAATTATCAACCTCAGACCTCACAGTAGATCTGTTTTTAACTTGTTAAATGAATAGTTCCATCCCAAAATTAAAATTACCCAGTAATTTACTTACTCCCAAGACACCCATATATGACTTTCTTTTTTAAAATGAAAACAGTCTGAGTAGTTTTCAGTTTTACCTTGGCTCTGTCATGCTATAGTGATGTTGGGTAGTGGCCCTTTTTTCCTAAAGCAACCATCATAAAACTGTAGTAACCCATACGCCACCAGGGGGTTAACGCATGTCTTATGAATGTGTTTTTGTAACATAGCTTATTTTTTAAATTAGAAACTCAAATGACTAACTTCTGGCAGCAGCCGAATGTGTGTTCTTGGCTAATCTCTGACTTGACGGATGACGCAAGACACATTGGTAGTGTAAGAGTAATATACTGTATAGCGTAATAAAGAAATATCAAGACAACTAGTTTTCTTGTTTGTCGTTCCTTTCAGTGGTAAACAAACCATGTGGTAAGTGGTTCCCTATTCCCTGTGCTTCTGCAACAAATGTCTTGCGTTGAGTCAGAGGTCAGCAAAGCTGTCTAGTATGCGGATTCGTCAGGCGACGGAAGTCAGTGATTTGAGTCTAGAATTTAAAGATTTTTGTTACCAAAAACACATTGATCTGCTTCACGTGTCACACCCTGGCATACCCCATGGTCTTTGGGTTAGTTTTTATGATTAATTTACGTGCTTTTGGAAGCTTCAACAAAAGGGCCACTAATCATCACATTTATACAGCATAGAAAAGCCAGGAAAAAATGGTAAATTACTCTGTGTTTGACTTCCAGAACTTTTGCCCTCTCTTAGTTGTTCATTCAAGCACGACTTTTACCTCCGCATTTAAAATCTCTAATAATAATAAGAAGAAAAGCAACAGCACAAATGACACAAGGGGGTAAGAGGCATATTGTTATGTCTCTCAAATTAGCACTAACTCCTTGGGCACATGAGTTGCAGTTTAGTTTCAGGCCTGATTTAGTTTCAACACAGGAAGACACCTTCGCTATGCAGGGTAAAATGTTTACTAGGCTATTATAAAATTTTAGTTCTTAATTTTTAAATATTTTCTTATTTAATATTATCTTTATATTAGTTGTAACTCTTTAAATAAAAACACCTAAAAGTCCCAATATACTTAAACAGAAGTCTGGTGTGACACCATTAAAAACAAACTGAACAAAGTTTTTTCGCTTCGTTTCAATCTTATGATTGGTTTGTCCAACACCACTGCTTTGTACGGTCAAACGTGCAAGTAGAAGAGAGCTGCTTTATAGTCAAAACTGGTGTAATTCTTATCAAAAGAAACACAGACACCATATTTTCATATTTAATTCTGTAAAGTTGCTTGCTTCAAAATAATCTTTTGTATAAATAGCTATAGAAATAAATGTGATGACCGAAATGCTTAATTGCAGAGCTTGTGCAGACATCTACAAAACTATTGGCAGATGCTTTAACCCATTTTCTCACTTCTGTAATGTTATTTTTGTATGCTTTGGTATTGAGATGAAAATGTGTCAAAGCGTACCTTTGCTAGCCATGTCCATGTCCTGATCACAGCATGTGTGTGTGTGTGTGTGTGTGTTGCAGGTGTCCGTGTTTTATTTCAGGTTGCAGTGGTGCTGGTAAGGCGATGTCTTGGTGATGGACGGCTGAGAAAAGAGTGTGACGGACAGATGGAAACTTTGGAGCGACTGCGAAGTGTTAAACAGCGTGTCCAAAATGAGCAGACCGATGGCTTTATTCATGAGGTAACTATTGATCAGCGCGTTTCAGCTAATCCTTATTCACTTTGTTCACACCAAAATGTATGTTGAAACGTAAGAAATTTAGGTGCAGTAGACTTCTGAATTTGAGTGCTTGTTAATATGTATTTAGAATCATACAGTATTTATGTTAATGTTATATAAAGTCCTTTACTCACAGTATATAAGTATAGGTGCCAAACAATATAATTGTCTGAAAATTTTGGGTAAGCTCAAACACATTTGTACATACAAACATAAATTCATTCATTAATTTCCGGCTTAGTCACTTTATTCATCGTGGGTCGCCACAGCGGAATGAACCGCCAAGTTATCCAGCATATGTTTTACACAGCTGATGCCCTTCCAGCTGCAACCCAGTACTAAGAAACATCCATACACACTTGTTCACACATACACTACGGCCAATTTAGTTTCTTCAATTCACCTATAGCGCATGTCTCTGGACTGTGGGGAAAACCAGAGCACAAACAAACAAACATAAATTAGTAGTTGACAAATAGGCAGTAAAAAATAAAGCACCATATTTGAAGAAAACGTTGATATATTTATGTAGTTTGAAGTCTGATGTTTTAGAAAATAAGAGTGGTCACTAACTAAATTCTTTCAGTTTTTTTTTACCTTAAATATGTCCAATGGTTTAAGAGCAAAAATGAAGAAAAACAACTCTTAATAATATACAAATAGTGTGAGAGCGATTTATCGTCATTGTTGGACACATATTGTTGGTGCTATTTATATGAATATTTATTTTTCTCCATGACTCGTTTAATATTTTCAATAAATAGACCATTTTCAACCAATACAAACAGATACTTTTGTTTTGTGTTAATTTATGATTAAAGAAGTATAAATTGAGCTTTATACAGGATATACATATTATACAAGACTTATATCCACTTCAACCCACTGAGGTCAACCAGGGTCTGTTTTAAACATTTCTGCTGGGGTGAACAGAACAGTAAATTAATTCTTGGTAGATTCTGTATTTAAAAACACAGTTTCTCCCCCAGGTGTGTTCAGTGTCCCTGTCCTTGGCGGACTTGCAAAAACAAACGGAGAAAGAGCTGGAGAAATGGAAAAAGGACAGACCGAATTCGACCTTTGACCCACGAGGGCGCTGTCACGGACACCGGATGGCATGGGAGAGAGCGCAGGATAAACAAAAGGAGCACGAAAAGAAGGAGCGACAGAAGGGGAGCTTGACTATACCTATAATGCGCTCACACTCCTCCCTTTCTCCTTCACTCCTGCGCAAGAAATGGAGGAAGAGGAGTAGTAAGACTGACACAGAGGAGTGGGACGGAGGGGGAAGACAATTCACCCGAAGCTTGATGGAGGAGAGCGATGACAAGGAGATCAGGAGGAGGAGCTTGTGTGCCATCGTTGGGGAGCAAAAAGCCATACAGGACAGATTATCAGACGATCTCTGCGCACACAAACACAAAGATCACAACACACATCCAAAGATCTCGCTGATAGTGTCCTCTAGCATTGACTCTGATGTTTTTGAGAAAGAGCCTTCAGAAACATCTTTAAGGCGACAGACAGGCGATTCAGAAACAACACACGGCGATGAGAAGAGAAGGAGTCATGGGTGTATAGTTGAGGAGAGCATACAGAGGCATCAACACACTGTAAATAAAGACAAGAAAAAAGATGATATGAACACAGAAGCATCGATAATTCAAAACACAGACAAGCAGACGTGTCAAGATGCACAGACTGTGCAGACTTTAGAGCCATTTGAAGCAAATACACCTGTTGAGAACGAAGATAAACAGACTGAATCAAGTAAACAGGAAGAGGAAATGCAGTCAGACAGGGACATACAGGAAGAAGACGAAACAGAAGACAGGCTGCCACAAGTCATAGTACATGAAGACAGCCTTCAAAATATTTCAGACATACATATAGATGTTATCCAGGAGGAACAGATGTGTCAAACATCTGCAGATCAACAGGAAGAACATGAAGATCCAGAAGAACTGGGTTTGAGCACCCACACAGCAACAGAGGAGGAGAAGCAGACTCAATTTATTGGTGAACATCATACAGTTGTTGACAAGGAGGAACGTTTTCAACAAGAGTTTAATGTTCCCCCTGAAAAAACACCCATATTTGAAGGATCTGCAATCTGTGAGGAGAAAGGCGATAAGGGTATAGTGGAAGAAAGGCAAGAAGTATGTTTAGAAGAAAGAGAAGATAATGCAGAGGCAATGCAAACATCTGAAGCAGTGTTAACATCATCATTACAAACTGAAGAAGAGAGTGAAACGGAGCATCTAGACAGATCTGTGGATTTCATCCTGCAATCCCAATCAAGCGAACAAGAGAACAATGAGAGTGATATTATCATTATAGGTGAAGAGTTAATGCACTGTCCTGTGGATTCCACTGTAGGGGATTTTTTAGAATCTGGCAACTTTGAACAGAGTGATGTAGACGCTGCTGGTAGCACAAACACCCTTGAACCTCAGGAAGAAACAGTAGCATTGAGACTTTTAGAAGACAATAGCATGAGTGCTGCCACTGTTATCACCTCTGATGACAGTGAGATCAGTTCAGAAAATAAATCAGCTGTATCTGAAAATATAGTATGTTGTGAAATTAAAACTACTGAGGAATTGTGCAACCTTGCACACAGTTTAAATGCTGATAACAAAGTGAATGCCAAAAGCGAATCAGTCACCCCAGAGAGCAGTGTAATTAATTCTGATGCTGGGCCCCTGGGAGGCAATAATGTGCACGTTACAACTAGATTTGGCAACCCTGAAAACAACATGACAGATGTTACCACTGGATCTGAAATGCCAGAAAGCAGTGACATGCAAACTGCTGTTGGGACTGGCAATTCAGAGGATTCTACTGTTAAAGACTCAGAAATCAACCAAGTAGTTCCAACAACTGAATCTGGCAATATGGCAAATGATATAGTGGATTTGGTTGTTGGGTCTGACAATTCAGAGATCACTGAAGAACCTGTTATTGCTGGAACTGATCCTGTGTGTAGTTCAATGCATCATAGTGATGAATCTGGCAACTCAGATGGCAACACAGTGGACTCTGCTGTTTCCAATCCAGAAAACATTAATGTGCTAATTACAAAAAAACTTGGAGGTCCAGAATGCAATGACATTCCAATTTCATGTGTATCCGGTGACCCAGGGAGTAATATAGTGAATTTGGCTGATGGATCTGGCAACCAGGATCATAAACAAGGGCATGCCACAACTGAACATGAAAAGCCAGAGAGCAATCAGATAGAAAAAGCAGTTGGATCTGTCCATTCAGATGGTTCTAATGTTGAAAACACAGAAAGCAATAAAGTGCTTGGGACATCTGAATCTGGCAATCCAGGATGCAATGATATACAAAACACAAGTGGATCTGGCAACTTAGAAAACAATAAAGATGTTTCGCCCGTTAAATCTGGCAACACAGATAACGAAAAAGTTAATGCCATATCTAAATCGGCTCACCCAGAGACCAACAAAGAACATGTTACTTCTGCATCTGGCAACCCCACGGAGGAATCTGCTGCTGGATTTGACAACCCTCCTAACACTGAATGTGCAATAGCAGCAAACAGCCAGAAATTTGAATCTCCCTTTCCAATTCCATCTTCAAAATCCCCACACCCAAATATCCCACCTAATCAACTCCGTGTGCGCAGGACTTCCAGTTCACGGGTTTCCTATCCCACAATTCTCTCTGAGGACACCTTTAGAGAGCCACAGCAGCAAGAGCACACACAAATAGAAATGACAGCACACACACTCACACATGACACAAACACTCAACCCACCTCACCGACAAAGTCAGGGCAAAAACGCATGGGCCTTTTCCGCCGTTTACGTGGAGAGAATAATAAAACCCCCATCCCCAAAATCCTCATCCAGGACTTCAGCGAGAAAGATGAGAGGCTGACTTCGAAAGAGAGGAGGAGGAGGAAAAGGGAGAAAGAGCGAAAAGAAAAGGAAGAGAAAGACAGAAAAAAACATGAGAAGGAGATGGAAAAGGACAAAGAAAAAGAGAGGAAAAAGCCTCAGACAAGAGGAAAGAGCTTCCAGGTGCTGAGCAAGAAGAGTGTTGATATTGCTGTGTCACCTGGGAACAGTCAGACATCTCGAACCCGGAGAAACTCTGCTCCTTTTTCGGACAGTTATTTTTAATCACTGTGCTGCTGGAACTGGCAAGAAGCAAAGAGGTGAATTCAGCCGTTTGCATTCCAGTGAAGTATTTGTTAGAACTGTGGCAACCCAGAATGTAGTAATGTGCCTTTTACAAGGGGATCTGGCTACCCAAATTTAAAAGAAACATGCAGGTGACCGTTGCAAATCTTGCAATTCCGAGAGGAATATAATAGATTATGCTGCTGATAACCTATTTAGCATAAAGTGCTTGCCATAGCATGATCTGGCAACCTATGTTTGCAATAACTTAACTCCCGTGCCCTTTTCTGACATTTATTTTCAAATAAACAGAGACTTGATCGAATGTTTGTATTTTACATTGGGAGGGAACTTTAATTCAAGTTGTGCAATGATTTGGTGCGGGATGTTATGCTCACTGCTTCATCTCTCGGTTTAAAACCATCATTATTATTTTCTAGAAAAATAAAATCAAAAGGAGACATCTGTCTAAATATATTCAGCAGTCTTTGTGAGTTTGAATGTGGGAGTTCCTTTTCACACCGTTCACTCATGAGTTCATACTGTGGGTGGTTATGATGTTTCTGTCTGATTTTCATCTTCACTGTCGCTGGCAAGAACTTCCTGGCTTTGTATCGTCTGATTGGTCAGAGAGGGAGTGGGCAAAACTGACCCGAAGAAAAGTGAACAAAACTGAAAGAAAAAAAGCAGGGGCTAAATATTGGTGAGATCTACACATGTGGATTTATTTCTATCTTTTTGGGGTTTTTTCAATGATTATTGTACCTTTTTGTTTGGAGGTCTTTCTGCAAGTGCTTCTTCTTGCTCGTCATCACTGGCGGGGTGCTTTCTGTTATTGGTGGGTTGCGGAGGGGATGTGGGCACATGTGACGGTCCAGGAAGTTCGCTGGTCTCCATTGCAATGAGAAACGAGTCCATGTCGTCACTCATAAAGTCATCTGGAGGTTGCTCTGCATCAGGGCTAAAAAGGTGAAAATATAAGTACTAACTAAAGATCATAATAATGTTCAAGAGTTTATGATTGTACGTACCGTTTTGTGTTTGAGTTGACATGGTTCTTTGGATGCGAGTCCTCTGACAGTGTAGCGAGGACAAAATTAGCCTCCAGAACACTGTCTGTTACATTCAGGATGACTGGACTTAAACACAAATGAAAATACACAATGATTCAGGGTTGGCAAGGCCTGATTAGAAAATGCATTAATAAAAAATACATTCAGAAATTCAATTGAACAAGTGTTCAAATAAATTTCTACTTCAAATAAATGTTGTTCTCTTAAACTTTATATTTATCAGAGTATCGGTCACACTGTATTTACTAACATGAACTAAGAATGAACAATACTTATAAAAAAATAATAATAGTTCAGAATTTACGAATGCATTATTAAAATCCAAACCCATGCTTGTTAACATTAGTTAATGAGTTAACATGAACTAACAATGAACAACTATAACTCCATTAAATAATGTTAACAAAGATGATTAAATACTGTAATAAATTCATGTGACTAGAGTAATGGCTGCTGAAAATCTTGCAATCTATTTTATTAGTAGCGCACATATACATTTTGTACATTGTTTTAATAAAGGGAAAATATATAAAAATATACACTAACCTGCCCGGAGCGTCAAAATACATTGAGATTGGAAGGCAAGATGACTCAGCAAATCCAAGTAAACCCTAAAGCAAAACCAGCGGGAAAAAACAACAACATTGGTTTGTTTTAATGTAATAGTACCCTGTGTTTGTTTTATTTCATCTATGCTTAATCAATGTTTTATTTTAATAAGTACAGTTAAAAATATGTTTTTAAGATCCATTCTTAATAAGTATACTTCCTAATTCTGAATTGAAAATATAGACAATGACATTTAAAAATTGTAATCAAGCTCTTATTTATAGCACAACAAATGTCCCTTACGCTTACGCAGAAGACATTGGTGAACAAAGTTGTTGAACCACTAAAGTCACGTGGACTGTTTTCTGTTTATGAGAGAGCTCTTGGATTTCATCTAAAATATCTTAAATTGCATTCTGAAGACGAATGAAGGTCTCAGGAGAATGAAATGACATGACATGACATGAGGGTGAGTAATTAATCACAGAATTCTTAGTTTTGGGTGAACTAACCCTTTAAGGCAGCTTTACTGTAATCCACATGACACATACGGGTCTTCTCTGGTGAAATGATCAGTCATTTTCAGGGAAAAAAATAAGCCCTTATATACCTTTTTTTAAAACATAGTACAGTCGTGGCCAAAAGTTTTAAGAATTGCATAAATATTGGAAATTGGAAAAGTTGCTGCTTAAGTTTTTATAATAGCAATTTGCATATACTCCAGAATGTTATGAAGAGTGATCAGATGAATTGCATAGTCCTTCTTTGCCATGAAAATTAACTTAATCCTGAAAAAAAACTTTCCACTGCATTTCATTGCTGTCATTAAAGGACCTGCTGAGATCATTTCAGTAATCGTCTTGTTAACTCAGGTGAGAATGTTGACGAGCACAAGGCTGGAGATCATTATGTCAGGCTGATTGGCTTAGAATGGCAGACTTGACATGTTAAAGGAGGGTGATGCTTGAAATCATTGTTCTTCCCTTGTTAACCATAGTGACCTGCAAAGAAACGCGTGCAGCCTAAAGAGGATTCAGCTGCGGGATCAGAGTGCCACCAGGGCAGAGCTTGCTCAGGAATGGCAGCAGGCAGATGTGAGCGCATTTGCACGCACAGTGAGGCGAAGACTTTTGGAAGATGGCCTGGTGTCAAGAAGGGCAGCAAAGAAGCCACTTCTCTTAAAAAAAACATCAGGGACAGATTGATCTTCTGCAAAAAGTATGGCGAATGGACTGCTGAGGACTGGGGCAAAGTCATATTCTCTGATGAAGCCCCTTTCCGATTGTTTGGGGCATCTGGAAAAAGGCTTGTCCGGAGAACAAAAGGTGAGCGGTACCATCAGTCCTGTGTCATGCCAACAGTAAAGCATCCTGAGACCATTCATGTGTGGGGTTGCTTCTCATCCAAAGGAGTGGGCTCACTCACAATTTTGCCCAAAAACACAGCCATGAATAAAGAATGGTACCAAAACACCCTCCAACAGCAACTTCTTCCAACAATCCAACAACAATTTAGTGAAGAACAATGCATTTTCCAGCACGATGCAGCACCGTGCCATAAGGCAAAAGTGATATCTAAGTGGCTTGGGGACCAAAACGTTTGGATTGGGAAAATTTGGAAAATTTTGGGTCCATGGCCTGGAAACTCCCCAGAACCTAATCCCATTGAGAACTTGTAGTCAATCCTCAAGAGGCGGGTGGACAAACAAAAACCCACTAATTCTGACTCCAAGAAGTGATTATGAAAGAATGGGTTGCTATCAGTCAGGATTTGGCCCAGAAGTTGATTGAGAGCATGCCCAGTCGAATTGCAGAGGTCCTGAAAAAGAACCAACACTGCAAATACTGACTCTTTGCATACATGTCATGTAATTGTCTAAAAGATCTAAAAGCAGTTTAGCAGCAAACTTTCATTCATTCATTCATTTTCATTTCGGCTTAGTCCCTTTATTAATTTGGGGTCACCACAGCGGAATGAACCGTCAACTTATCCAGCATATGTTTTACGCAGCGGATGCCCTTCCAGCTGCAACCCATCTCTGGGAAACATCCACACACACCCATTCACACTCATACACTACGGACAATTTAGCTTACCCAATTCACCTATACCGCATGTCTTTGGACTGTGGGGGAAACCGGAGCACCCGGAGGAAACCCACGCCAACACGGGGAGAACATGCAAACTCCACACAGAAACGCCAGCAGCAAACTTTGTGAAAACTAATATTTGTGTCATTCTCAAAACTTTTGGCAACGACTTTACAAATGTTTGCTTTGGTACATTGATGTATTTTCAAAAGACTGTTTAGTTCACAACTTACATGATCTATGCACGTTGGGAGGGTCATGTAAAAAAGAGGCCTTAAAGGAGTAGTTCACTCCTGTCTTGGAGTTTGAATATATGATTGTCTGTATGAGAACACACTCACCCTGAGCTCTTTAAGGCAGAAGGTGATGCTGGTCTCAGAGTTGATGGCAAAATGATCAAACTCCTCTGAGCTCAAACATAATTCGGTCATCATTGCTCGCGATGAATCTGAAAGAACAAAAAAGTATTTTGATTCATTTTAATGCATGACAGCAGAATAAAGACTGACAAAAGTCATACCTGCGCCATCCTCCACATGGTTCCTGAGCCACACTCGATCGCTGCTCACCGACAGATTCACCTCCTCCAGAGACGGAGGGAAATGCAGAACTGTGTCCACCATCAACCTACAGTGGACAACAGGAAATACAACAGAACATCAGTAACGTAAATGTTGGACTTTTGTTGAGAAGATTTAGATTTAAATAAATGTAAACCTGGGTTGAGCCTGTAGAACGTTTGTACAGCTCTCTTTATCAAACACGGCTTGCAAACTCTCACAGTCCTGAAAGGACAAATTGTGGGTTTTCAGGAGCCCTGTAAAGAACACAGTTTAGGTTTCCATACTAAAAAATATTCCACATCTATAAAAACTTTATGAAGAGATAAAATGCATTTGACCGTATGAGTACATAATGAAGATTAATCAAGTCAATTAAACTTTCTTTCACAATATATTTTCAAAGTAGCTTTAGTGAGAAAATCAGGGTGTTAATGTTATAGTATTTTCATGCCATATGAATATAACATATCACATATTAAAGCCGTAAATTAACTGTTTATATTTATAAGATTTTCAGATTTTATGCAAGGTATGCATTATTTGTGAAAGCCTGCTCTTTTTAATTCCACAAAAAACTGTAAACCTAAGAGGGTGGAAAGAATTAGTAACTAAAGTAATCCATACGATATAGTCCAGACTAATACATGAATTGATGGGATTAAGAGCAATGAATTTACATTTAAAGTGATTTAAAAAAATAAATCAAAAAGAGCTCCATCATGAGGCCCGTTTGACTGATGAACTGGCTAAAATTTAAATATTTAACAGTTAATGTAAAGTATAAGATGACAAGTACCATAATGCCTGATTTTACCAGCCAATTATATTTAAATAAGTTATTTTAATCATTTTATTGGATATGCTGATTTTTCAATCACTAAAAACTGTTTTGTTACAGTTAAACTGTTATTAACTGAATAAAAAATGCTAGATTAAATAAATTATATCACTGAATTTACTACAGTTAAAGTCTATTGTATTACAATAGTGATTGGATAAGGATTCTGTAACTAATGTGTCTCACACAATTATGCATTTTTTTCAGCAAAGCAGAATTCTGGGTATTTTATTTGTATGCTGATGTCACCATTGCTTTGAGCTTGGAGGACCAGAACCACAATTTCAGTAATCGTGCACAAAAGTATTTACAGGCAGTTACAAAAAGCACATCATGAACTTTGAAGAGTTTTCGCTGACACTGTCATCTTAGACTACAAAATATAAAAGGTGCACATTACAGAGTCTTAAAAAGTCTTACATTTCAAAAATACAATTTTAGGCCTTAAAAAGCGGCCTTAAATGATTTTAAACAGGTCTTTATTTCCTTTTTCCACATAAAGCTACCAAATTGGGCAGACACACATCAAACCACCAACAATAAAGCTCTCAAAAAAACAATTAACAAAAGTTTAATTCGTTAACTCTGTTTACCAATATGGTTTAATTATCTTCCTAACAATAACATTTGTTAAAAGCTGTGTTTATAGCTACCTTGCAGGGACACTGACCTGGACAGACTGTTGTGAATGCATTTAGTTTATTAGTTTTTAAACTTGTCAATTTCTTAAAAAAAGAAAAGTTATGTTGAACAAAAAGTGCATGTATACAACTAGACTTGGCTTGTTTTGACACATTATTTAAAAACTATTGCTAAGAAATAATTACATTAGCATTTTTTGATGGGGCAAGTAAAAATATTTTCCATTAGAAAAGAATTCTTAACGTTTAGCTCCATATCTGTCTGAAACATAATTTATAATGCTCTTAAAAACATCATAAATTTGACCTAATGAAACCTGCAGAAACCCTGACATTCTTCTACATCAAACTTTATACACTTGAGTGTATAAGTGTTTTCAGATGTATCTTTTTACCATGTTTACAGTGCAGAGTAATAGTCAACCGACTCTTCTCACTGTTCAACTGTATACGGCACTTTTCTACAGATCGCTCCAAAGACGACAGTGACTTGAACACAGCCTGAACACTCTGAAGATGACAAGAAAAAGTTTTTTGAATGGTGCTAACAGGTGTACATGTACATAAGTGGACGTTATTAATACACATATAAGTAATGAAATAATAGGTATTTAAAGAGATAGTTTACCCAAAAAGTTTTTGATTTACTCACCCTCGTGTGGTTCCAATTTTTTACGAGTTTCTTTTTTCGGTTGAACACAAAAAAGATATTTTGATGATTGTTAGAAACCAGTGACTTCGTCAATGGCTACCGGTTTCCAACATTTTTCAAAATAACTTTTTTTTTGTTCAAGAGAAAAAGAAACACAGGGTGGGTAAATGAGAACACAGAACTTTTTAGATTTGGGTGAATTATCCCTTTAACTAAACCATATGTGCAAGGTGTGAATAGGCGCAGGAGATGCTACCTTGATGGGCATTTTGCAGCGAAAGCTCTGATCTGTTGGAGACTGGTATCTCTGGAAAAAGAGAGGAGACAACTGGAAACTGGCAAAGGCTGAGCGGGAGGAGTTGACTGACCGCAGGGCAAGCTAAAAACACAAGACGCAGAGTTAACTTACAAGATAGATTATACATCTCACATCTGGCAAAATAAAAACGCACAACTGAAACAGATAACGTTACCCCATCCTCCACAGGCTCCAAATACAGCTCCTCTCCGATTCTCGACAGGGAATGTATAGCTTTTGCTAAAACTATAACAAATGTGAATCAGTTTTTTTTGGTCTATTTATAAAAGCATATTAAAAGAGCTGGAGAAGTTTTGCTGCGTCACGTTTTAAGTTTAACTTATTTATTATAAACGCTTTGCGTCCTGTTTAAGCTTCCGTTAACTAACATGAGATTTATTACCTTTCACGTTTCCTCCAGTTGCAACACAATCCATTATATTTCGTCAATAATGCTGTTTTTAAATAAAAGTTAAGCATAAACTATCCACCAGCTCGATCACAGTTTTTTAAATAATAAATCACGTAACCGGCCACATGACACCAGCGGCCCTTATAACGCAAGTAATTGATCGTAAATAAAAGTTTAAGATCTGTTATCTGTTATAACATAGAAAGGCGCATAATGTACACGGTAAACTTGTTATAAGAAGATAATTCAAGAACTTGGCAGGTGTGCGCCACTGTTTACTTCGAATCCGATGTGTCGCGCGTATTTTCTGCTCCACCCAATCAGCGCGATGTATCAGACAGACGGCGTTTACGTCATAACAAAGCGTCCACATACAAAGGCCTCCATATGAAAGAAAAAGCATAAAGAAAAGACAGTAAGAAAACAGGTTCAGCTTCAGGTTGAATGCTATTTAAATAGTCATTCTCATAAGTTTAAAAAGACACATAAAGAGCCGTGTGAAACTAAATTAGTAAGTTAGTTCAGGGGTTTTCCATTTGTTTAGATGCAGGAATGTTCCAAACATTCTCAAAACATTCTCATTCTCATGTGACATAAAAATACACGTCAATTATTTGGCTACATTTAGATTCTGTTAAATGTTTAAAACATTCTACTTTTGTAGTGCTCTTTTTATTTATGTACACATTTATTTACTTAGTTTAATAAAATGTTTATTGTTAATATCGATCTATTTCGTAATTATGTTTTAACTGAAAATCTAGGATTATGTTTTGTATTAATTACTTTATAATTATTAGATATTTTAATCAAATTTGTATAAATTCAATTGCCAATTTTCCATTATTTATTTTAATATTACATTTTATTTCTGTTAATTCAATTATTTAATAATCACATTTCATTTAATTGTACACTTTTATTATTTTCTCCCAATGCAGTCTTGCATATACAAATGGATATGTATACAACTTATACTGCATTTAGCCTGACCTACAACAACAATGTATTTGTAGACGTGCTTTTGTTTGATGCATGTTTAATTTTTTCCCTCAAGAATATTAGTTGACACCCATTAAGCTGAAATTAAACTATTTGAGGTATGAACTGAACTCAAGTTTGAACTTGAAAGGAAGCAACATTTTACACCATTAATTCGATGTGAGATAAACTTATTTCAATATAAGCATATAATGTATTGTATTTCACTTTGTATACATATTAATATAAATCTCTAATTATCCACCTAAATACCATAATTACTGACGCAGTGATTCATAAAAGGACATCAAAATGTTCTCAACATACTGTAAGGCATAGTTTCTTAGCTATTCAGCGGCTGGTCAGAGGGAGTGACAAAAATACAAAACGTTTCACCCTGACACACTTGTCCTACCTGTCCATCTGGGTGTTAGACACGCCTCTTTTTCTTTTTTTATCATTCTTTACACACTCCTTCCTTCTGCACTTCTTCACAAATCAAGAAAAGGTTTTGAGAGAACACAAGAGGAACGGAAGTTGATGGCAACTAAATAATGGATGGAAATAAATACTTGAATGGATTAACTTGGTGGCACAAATGAAGGATCTGTGGAATTATAACTAGCATGCAAGTTGATCTGAGTGAGTCTGCTTGTTTGTGTTCATCTCCCCACTATTTGTGAGCTGTCTGTACTCATATGTGTGCATGTGGTTTCACAGAGTTCAATGGCGGAGCTGAACCCTGTCTCAAACACTCATGCCTTACTGGAATCTATGCTTCAGAAATTACGATTGAACACTCAACAGACCAACAGTGAATCAATCAGTGATATGCAAACATGCAGTGCTTCTGATCCAGCAGAGGATTCATCTAAAACAAAAGTGTACCAATTTGGAACTTCACCCAGCAGTAACGAGCAAGATGGACGCACCTTAGTTTGGAATAACTGGGAGAACTCTTGGACTCAACAGTCTCCTAATTTTGGGAGTGCATTGACTCCTGCTGCTAAACAGCCTGCCAAAAGGATCACTAAACACACAGGACCATCTGCTAAACCTAAACGTCCACCATTATTATGGGGGGAAAACAAGCGTTTTATGTCAGAGACGTCTAATGATGTCACTTCCAGCGTTGAGGGTGAACAGTTTTCTCTGGAAGAGGAGACCAGGTCAAATGTGCCACCTTTATACCAAAGAGAAACCTTCAGGAACCCTCCTGACCTTCTTGCTCCAACACTAACAACATCATCTTCGGTGCTGGACAAAACAGAGGTCAGGGGTCAGTGGAGTTGGGCTGCCGAGAGTGAGAAAAATATAGGCGGTGGATTTATTGAGCAACCAGAAAAAACAACAAAGACAAGTAGGAAGAAGTGGGGGGAGCCTAGAAGGTGGGCTCAGAGTGTGAAGGAGAGATGGAGAGAGAGACGCAGAGGCACACAGAGCAGACAAAGAGATGATGGACAAACCCAAGTGCAAAATAAAGCACAGGTGAGTATTCATCAGTTTGATTTAGTATTGTTAAAACTTGCTCTTCATATGTTTGTGGTGCTTGTCTTTGGATCTACATTTGGTCTAAAAACAATAAAGTCATTGCAAGTATAAGCCAATTGACTTTCCACTAACAGACACAGAAAACCGCCAGATCACAGTATGCTAATGCCAATGTTAAAGGAATTCAAATGATAGTAAGCATTTATCACCATATATAACCATTTATCATTTATTCTTCCTTGTGTGGTTTTAAACATTTGTGAGTTTCTTTCACCCGTTGAACACAAAAGAAGCTATTTTGAAAAAGGCTGGCTGCTGGTACCTATCAACTTCATTCATTCATTCATTCATTTTCCTTCGGCTTAGTGCCTGATTTATCAGGGGGCGCCACAGGGGAATGAACCACCAACTATTCCAGCATATATTTTACGCAGTGGATGCCCTTACAGCTGCAACCCAGTACTGGGAAACACCCATACACTCTCGCATTCACATACATTCTTTCACTACGGTCAATTTAGTCAATCCAATCACCTATAGCGCATGTCTTTGAGTCGGCACTCAAACCAGCGACTTTTCTTGCTGTGAGGCGAAAGTGCTAACCACTGAGCCACCATCAAGTTCTATAGTAGTAAAAAAAAAATTACTAAAAAATGAAATCAATAGGAGCGGCGCAGTGGTTAGCGCTGTCGCCTCACAGCAAGAAGGTTGCTGGTTCGAGCCTCGGCTGGGTCAGTTGGCATTTCTGTGTGGAGTTTGCATGTTCTCCCCGTGTTGGTGTGGGTTTCCTCCACAAGTCCAAAGACATGCGCTATAGGTGAATTGGGTAAGCTAAATTGTCTGTAGTGTATGTGTGTGAATAAGAGTGTATGTGTGTTTCCCAGAGATGGGTTGCAGCTGGAAGGGCATCAGCTGCATAAAACATATGCTGGATAAGTTGGCGGTTCATTCTGCTGTGGTGACCCCAGATTAATAAAGGGAATAAGCCGAAAAAAAAAAGAATAAATTAATATATGAAGTCAATAGGTGCCAGCTACCAGCATTGCACTGAAAACATTTGAAATGCATACATGGAACATTTAAAAATAGCTACCCAACAGCACCATAGCAACTACACAACAATGTGATAAAAAGGCATCCAAAAGCAAGGTTGCCTCATTGCCCTATGAGTGATGCTGGAGGCAACGTTTGTGCACAAAGGCACCTCATAAAAACAGATTTCAGACAGACTTCTGAGAGAGCATAAAGATTTAATCATGTACAACTAAATAGAGAGATCTTTGTCGATAACTAGGGCCAGACAGAATCTGCGGACATTTTTTGCTATTTCTGCAGAGAATTTTATAAAACAATCTGCGGATTTATGCGGAAGGATTTTAGAAGTATCGTAAACTAAAAACTTAATATATGAAATAAAAATAATACCTTTTTAATTTTTATTTAATGTTTACAATGCAAATCCAATTAGATCCACTTATTTGGTAAACAAAGCAAGTCTCATATAATATATCTACTAAATAACAGAAAATATTACTTTACCAAATGTATTGTACATTAATCATATGAACATTTTAATATTACTATTACTATATCACAATAATATTAGTAAAATTAATTTAAAAGCTGAATAAACATAAATTTACACAAGTAAATACATAGAATTAATGATAGGCTAAAAATCTGCGGAAATCTGCAGATTTCTGCACGCGCCGATTCCGTGTGGGCCTAGTGATAACTAAGGGAATATAGGTTAATACAATACCAACATCTTGCCATCAAACATTGGCCAAAAATGTACAATTACAAACAAAAAAAATGATACCTGAGCAATGCTTCAATGCTTTTTTGGCTCAACTGTCAGAAATGTAGATAGTGAAGGACACATCTATGCTGCCTTTGAGATTTGATGAGAAGAAATTACCTCCAGAAACAGGAAGTGAAGCAGAATTTGGATTTTTACTGCCTTGGTAAAGCTTGGTAGAGCTTTCAGATGTAGCCAGAATGTCTTTAAAAATGATATAGCAATAAATAACTATATCAAGAACAGTCAAAATGAATATTTAAGCAACAGTTTAGCAACATTTAGTATTAGCAACTGCATAACACAAATAATTCTTTAGCAACCATGTAACAACATCCCAGCAATCAGTTGTCCAAAACATTCTGCACCATAGCTGTACGTTTCTTTATGGATGAGCACCAATCAAAGTGTACCATATTTTCAAAGCAATTCCCTTTTTTTCTTTTATTATATCTTATATTATTTCTATAGAGTAATTACTCTTCACTACCGACACCTATTGATGTGAACAACACACCTGCAGCACTTGCCGAGACTGCAGATATCCCCCAAGTCGTGATCGACACTGCACTGGATGAAGATGAAGGCCCCAGTTCACTAAGTTACTTGAGGTAACCACATCAGAAATGTTCATATAAAACATAGTTATCATTCCACGGCTGAGATCCATGAAACACTTTCTCTTTCTTGAGAAACTCCTGTCTCATCGAGAAGGAATGTGTGGCCCCAAAAGGGTTACAATTGTGAAAATAAAAAAATATGACAGCTATTTAGAGTAAGGGAGCAACTTATGTGGTTGAGTTGGTTTTGATTGGCTTTATCTCTCACATTATTTTCATTCTTTTTCTCAGTGACAGTCTATTGGTGTTCGACACTACTTCTAACTTAATGGAGGAGATCTTCAGCGGCACGGAGTGGGCTCAGTTTCTCTCAGTTAACCACAGCACGACAGACCCATCAAATGAGCCACCAAAAAGTATTAATCAATCACACGAAGAAGACTGGGCCAGTAAATGGACTCGCAAAGACACAACCGAATCCCATTTAGTTATAACTCAACCATCGTTCCTGAACACAACCTCCAATAAACCTGTTTACAACCAACCCAACATGTCTCAGATGAGCGTTGCTGATCTCAACACAAATCCAATACAAACTTCTGACACATTTACAAACCACTCACAAAACTTAATCCTCAACAGTGAGCAACCAAAGGAACTATCACAATTGTACAATTTTAATCGAAATGAATTAAAGTCAACTGAGCTTAGAGATCCACAACCAATGTCTACTCAAGTGTTCGACCCAAGCCAAAGTGGGACAGAGGACTTCATACCTCTTTTGGACCTTTCATGCTTGAAGGTAAGAGTAAAAACAACAGTGTTTGATAGTTAGCATCAGTGTTGGGCAACTTACTGCAAAAAATGTATTTAAATTGCTAATTACTTTGTCTGAATTGAATTACTTGGCTCAGTACTACTTGTAATTCGTACAAATCTCAAAGAATACAGAAAACGAATTGAAGTGTTCAGATGCATAAACCTCTAAGTGGCACCTGAAATAGTGTTTTTTTTGCTCATTTGTTTTGTCAAATTTTCTCTTTTATGGCAAAGAATGGGTTATTTCCATTGCCTTTAATGTAAAATAACTGAAAATAAATATAGGAGACTGAGAAAAATGCTCATTTAAAAAATTAAATTAAGATGGCACTTAGAGGTTTTTGCATCTAAAGTATTATTAAACTCTTTTAATTTGACAGCCTTTTATATATACGTATGTATATTAAGAATTAACACTTAAGAAAAGTTAAAAATGTGTACTTTCAGAGTAGGCTTAAAATGTAAACTAACTTCATTACTTTGTAACTATTTACACGCAATGCCGGTAAACATACAAATATTTGTTCATATGAAACATGAAATATTTGTTCTTTTTTTGTTTCTCTCAGCCAAGAGATAGATCATCGATAACGTTACAGGGATCTTTGAGCCGGAAAAGAGAACACTGGACGAAACGGAGAGATCTGTTTGAACACACAACACAAGACACAGAGGATGAAGAGGAGCACAGCAGCTCTTTTATGAACACACAGTCTTCAAACTCGTCTTCCCTCAACTCAGTCCCGGACTCCATCTCTGAAGACCCGTCTTTGGAAACTGGGGTCAAAAAGGTAGGATACTCTATGGGTCTAATGGTTTTTTTGACTGATATATCAAGGCACTTTGATAGGTTTGTTTCTCCTCAGATCTCCTTTGTTTTGGGTGTGAACATGACATTTGTCACTACAGACTACAGACGCACATGTGTTGTGTCAAGATGGTTGTAGTTTTAGTGTCATTATTGTATTGATTGTTGGGTGAGGCTGTTTTTACTATGTCATGTGACCAAGGCTTCAACAATGCCAGTCACTTTAAAAATTCTTTTGTTGACAGATACTGTAACATCAGGAAGTGCCATGAATAACATCCTCAGTGCTTTCAGGAAGCATATAGTACAGTTGAAGGAAAATTTGTAGCCCTCCTGTGACAAATGTTTTTATATATATATATATATATATCTTTTTTTTTCAATATTCAATATTATTGGCCCCTTAAGGAATATTTTTTCCAGTTGGCTACAGAACAAACAATCGTTGTACAACAATTTGCCTAATTACTCTAACTTGCCTAGTTAGCCTAATTAACTTAGTTAAGCCCTTAACTTGCACTTTAAACTGAATACTAGTATCTTGGAAAATAACTAGTAATATTATGTCTGTCACCAAGGTGGAGACAAAATAAATTAGTTATTAGAAGTTACTTATTGAAACTATTGTTTAAATGTGTTGACATTCTACAACTATTATGTTTAAAAAAGTATTGAAATAACTTCTCTTTGTTAAGAGAGGAATATAGGAATACTTTAAAATATTTAGGAATTATTTAAAAAAAGAGATTTCACAGCAAGGCTGATAATTCTGACTTCATCTCTATATACTACCATTCAGATGTTTTACTTATTTCAGTAAGAAATTACAAGTTTTATTCTGCAATCATTAAAATCGTCAAGTTTGTTTAAGTATACCTTTATTTAATTATACATTTAATTATAGTGTAAATTACTTTTTCTATTATCAAGAACATTTTTTTGTTAGTAATTGTGACCCTGGATCACAAAACCAGTCTTAGGTTGCACAGATATATTTGTAGGAATAGCCATAAATACATTATACAGGTCAAAAGGATCCAGTTTTTTATAAATATCAAAAATCATTAGAATATTATGCAAAGATTACGTTCCATGAAGACATTTTGTTCATTTCCTACCATTTATATATTAAAACGTAACTTTTGATTAGTAATATGCATTGCTAAGCATTTAATTTAGACAGATTTAATGGCAACTTAGAAATTTAAAGGGAATTTGAAACTGTGATCATTCATTCATTTATTTTCATTTCGGCTTAGTCCCTTTATTAATCTGGGGTCGCCACAGCGGAAT
>CAIGQW010055024.1:2023100-2037029 GCA_903798125.1 Danio choprae
GTACTTAAGTTGGTTAAGTTTACAAGTCCCCATAAAACAGATGAAGTTTTTTCAACACATTTCTAAACATAGTTATAATAACTGATTTTTTTTCTTTTCCATGATGACAGTACATAATATTTTTCTAGATGTTTTTCTATACATACTACTAGATACTAATATTCAGTTTAAAGTGCAATTTGAAGGCTTAACTAGGTTATGTTAATTACAATAATGGCAAGTTAGTGTAATTAAGCAAGTCATTGTATAACAGTGGGGCTAATGATATTGCCTTAAAATGGTTTAAAAAAATGTAAAACTGCAAGAAAACATTTTATAGGAAATACTGTGAAAAATTCCTTGCTCTGTTAAACATAATGACCTCAGATTCTGACTGAAAATTCAAGAACAAACTCTTAATTGAAGAAAATGAGTTTAAAATAATAATAGTGAGAAGAAGATATAGTCAAAGCTTACCAGATAAAATACAGAATAATTAACAGCTGAACGACCCGGTTGATTATTCCAACAGACCAGCTCTTCACTACTACAGATTTGGCGGTTTCATAGACGAAGAAACCTTTGATGAAGCCCAGCGCTCTGGGAGCCATAGTAGAAGTACGTGTATTTTAACGCTAACAAGTGTAAACTGAAGAAAATCTTGAGATCTGTTGCTTGACAAACCAACTCGCTCCTCACTACTGCGCATCTGTAGTGAGGGATTTTATTTTACTTGACAGATTGGAAAAAAAACATTTTCCACATTTTCCCTCCCCTTTTCATGGTCAACCCTCTCCTCTATGAATCCCCTAGAGTCCGTCAGTGTCCATTTCCTTAATAGCCTGCTCGTTTGATTATCTCTCTCAGATTTATTTTATTTCTAACTCTCTCTCTCTCTCTCTTTTAATTCATATATATTTAACAAACCTAATCTTTAATAATTATAAACACATTCCTACTAATTATAGCAGTTGATTCGTGTTTTTTTCAGGCACACATAATGTCTTTTACACTGTAAAAATAGCACAAATTTAATGTATTCCTTATTGTGTGTATGCACTACATTATGTCTAATTGTTTTTAGAAGTGGTACATTTTTAAAAACTTTAAACTCATCACGTGTTTTGACATAACTGTTCATTCAGTCAATCATGTTCTTGTTTATGGTTGTATTTGTTTCCTTTCAAGCACCAGATTATTGGGAAATGTAATGTTTCAGTCACAGAAATGCAACAGAGGAGTTTTTTTTCCATTTTGTTTTTGTAAATGTAAGCCCGGGTCAATTTTTGTGGAATTTGTGTGATCTCTTCTATTGACCTGGAAGCACACAATATTAGACACATCTGACATCTTGTTTTTCTGCAATATAAATACAATTTCACCAGATGATTTGTTTAGCTCTATTTGGAAAGAATTCATTCATTTAGATTGACTGGAATGATTTTGTAATGAAGTAAATCATGAATAACATATAATACACAATTTAGAAGCACAAATAACATAATACAACAGAGCAAAGATGAAAGTGAAATAAAAAGTGCTTTGCGGTTTTCTGGGCAGTCTAACAGTATTCAGGCACAGAAATGGAAGAATCAACTGTAAAATAATACTGCATTGTCTTCATTGTACAAATAATTAAATAAAATTAATCTTTATCAAAGTTACAAATGGGTGACGCGGTAGCGCAGTGGGTAGCACTGGTTCGAGCCCCGCTGGGTCAGTTGCCATTTCTGTGTGGAGTTTGCAAGTTGTTCATGTGGGTTTCCTCCAGGTGCTCTGGTTTTCCCCACAAGTCCAAAGACATGCGGTATAGGTGAATTGGGTACAATAAAAAATTGACTGTAGTGTATGAGTGTGAATGGGTGTGTATGGATGTTTCCCAGTGATGGGTTGTAGCTGGAAGGGCATCCGTTGTGTAAAACATATGCTGGATACATTGGCTGTTCATTCCGCTGTGGCGACCCCAGATTAATAAAGGGACTAAGCCGAAAAGAAAATGAATGAATGAAAGTTACAAATGGTGCAATTTCTTGTGCCTGAATGCGAGATGTGCAAACTAGGGCCCGTGGGCCAGTGTTGGCCCATGGTAACCTTTAATTTGGCCCGCCATAACATCTGAGAAGAGAGGGAGAATCTTGGGGATGATGGGGATGGTAGAGATTGTCATTTCAAATTTATTGTAACCTTTTATTTGTTTGTTTTATTGTTAAGCCACAAAAAAGCTAACTGAAATTAAACATTTCAATGTAAATGGTGTCAATTAATCAGATTTTGTTTAAATGTACATACTATCACCTGACAAATAGAGAACTTTGGTGAGCAAAACAAGGCAAAGGCAGATTAGTGTATTCAGCATTGAACTCCGCTGTCTAATAAATGTGATTGTTTATGTATTTATTGCAATAGCTATAATTAAAAAAAAAAAAAAATATATATATATATATATATATACTGCATTAGGTAGTATGATTCAAAGTAATGTTTTCTGTTTATTTTTAAATATTGGGAAATAAATTAGGAAATTACCCATGGCAACTTTAATGTACAACAGTTTGGTATATTTATCTTCAGCCCACGGCTATCAATGATATTTAGTTTTTGGCCTTTCATGCGAAAAAGTTTGGGCACCCCTGCTTTAAACTCTCCTGATTTGCTCACACAGTCACAGTGTAATGATGTGGGTGTCCATGTAATCAGTGATGATGGACTTCAGCTGTGTGTGTAATCAGGAGGTGATGGGAAACTGTTGTGTGACTGCAGGGCATGATGGGATTTGTAATCTAGGTGAATGACAGGGAGTGTTCTCCAGCGATCCGCCAGGGCTACATGGCTGGTGATCACAACACACAGGCATTAAAAACACATGCTAATGATGAAGTTTCATTTCATAATGGTTAAACTTAATGAATGAAAAATTCTTCAATGGTTGATGGTGACTAAGTATTTTTATTTCACTACATACATACATATTTCATGAATCTGTAAGAGTACTTTATTTTAGGTTTCACTACATTCCTAAATCAATTATTTTATTTACACATTTCCTGAATGAATCTGAGTAAAGTTATTTTGGGTAGAAGTCAGTTAGCAAATTGCAGTTAACAATTTATTTGTGAATTGGTAACGACACACTAATTCAAAATATCCATTCAGATTGAATCTCCTGCAAATGATTTATTGATTCAAATGGTATGTTCAGCTTAAATCTCCACTAATAGATCCATTGATTCAAATGATCCATTCAGAGTGAGGGTACGATCCAAATGGGAAATATCACCCTCCGAAGGGCACTTTGGAGTGAAAAAACTCTGCCATAAAACAAAGACTACCATATTGAAGTGCTGTCCCAAACTGAAGTGCTCAAACCTGGCCACTTCGAAGGGCTCTTTGAAATGAAGGATTTTGAAAAATACAACTGATGGACACTTTGAGCCATCACCATTTGAGCAGGGAAGTTGTTTGGTGTCACACACTGCACTAAATTCTGAACCCTATGCCCTAATCCCTTCAGAGGGACCCTCCACAGGGATTAGGGCATAAGGATGAGCCCTTCCGAATAAATTGTTCTCTAGTAAATGATTCACTGATTCAAATAATCTTCAGAGTGAGTTTCCAGTAAATTATTTGTTGATTTTACAAACTGATCTGTAAGGGGTTTAGCGTGTGAATGTGATTTCATATGTTTCTGCTTGATTTATTAGTGTGGTTATCAGAGTCAGACAAGATTTGGTAATTCAACTTTCTTCAATAAACATTCATCAGTATCACAGATAATATAACAGATGTGTAGTAAAAGTGTACGAAACTTTGCCTCCCGAGGAGGAAATTATAATATATATCAATATATCATTTCAGCATTGATATTGCAATTTGCACATCCGCTATAGTCACATCGCAGGATGTGCAAAATCATGAGATTTGCAATGGATGAAGTAAAACAGACAATATAACTTGAGTATAAAGTACAAAAGTACTTGGTTCTTAGTTTAATTAAGCAATAAAAGTAAAAGTAGACCACACTGTAAAAAAAAAAAAAGTTGACAACTTAAAGCTTTAAGGAAACCAGCTTCAGGACATTTTTGAGTTTACTCAACTTAAATCGAGTCAAGTGCAGTACTTGGGTTGAAAGTTGAGTCAACTCATAAAAGCTCTGCAGCAAGTTGCCTTACAATTTTGAGTTGTCAACTTTTTATTTTTTTACGGTGTACTATCTGATGTTTCTTTCAGCGTGTTTATGTGGTTTCACATGTTTTCATTTGATTTATCGGTGTGGTTATCACAGTCAGACAAGTTTTGGTAATTCAACTTTCTTGCCAAATAAATATTCATCAGTAACCTTTAATTTAAGTAAATTAAAAATTTACTATTTTTGTTCTTTGACTTAATTTATATTAAAAAGGAGGAATTTTTACATCGTAATAAGTTCATCCACCGCTGCTCACAGGTGACATTTTATGTCCTGTTTGTAGTATTGTCCATTTCATGCCATTTGAGCGTCAATAAAGCCAGTGCTCAGCTGTGTTGTTGACTCTGGCGTGTGTAATTTATGGGAAGTTGTGTCCACTCAAAGACGCTTCTCTAAAAGCTTTCCAATTGGAGATGACGTGACGTCGTAATTGACCACAAAGATAATGGCCTCACTTTAATGATGAGGAAATGTGATCTTCGCTTGTACAAATTTTGTAAACGCCTCCAGAAATGTCCTAGTAGACATTTATCAGTAAATATGGAGTGTGATAGCAAACATAGTAATTTTTTAGGTCTTTTTTTTTTTTACAAAGCTGACATATTTTAATTGACAGGCATCAGCTTTAGATCTTTTTTTACTGATATTAAGCAGCATAATTGGCGAGATAAATGAACTAAAAAGAGGATAAGATTGCATTATGGAATGCATTACAAAGACAAAACCCATGTTTTAAAAATACTACAGTAATTTATAGTAAATACTAGGTTATAGTGTGTTTTTGAAGCATATTAAGTGTATTGCTACACTATATATAGTATTTACAACACTTTGATAATGCTACAGCATACTGTAGAATTAAAAATAGCAAACTAACGGTGTAATAAATACTGTATTATATTTGTTTTTATTACAGTAAACTGTGGTATATTGTAGTATAATATGTCAGATATATTGCTTAGTTATATTACTAGTTTTAAATAACATTAATAACTTTAACAAGTATTTTACTATAGTATGGTTCAAAAACACTAATTCATTATGTCACTTTTTATTAGTATTTTTTTTGTAGAAGATAAAAATGGTAGCCTACAATTACTACTGTATGTGCGTTTCTCCAAACCTTTGACCTGAATATCCTGTTTTGCAGACAATCAAGTGGTTAAAATAAATTCAAAAACTAAGTGAACAGGCAGTCGGTGTGCACAATTTCCCATTCAAAACAAATATTCCAAAAACATGCAGAAAGTGACAATCGAGATCAAATGCAAAAATGCAGTTTAATAACAATTAACTTGACGCCACTAGGATCTATGATTAAGAAAGATATTCAGATCACCGCTATGTTGATCACATTTTTTTCTCATTCCAGCCTGATAATCTGATGATAACTGCTCATATCTCAGGATGTAAATGATCAAATAACCCAACATTTCACAAACTCTCTATATGAGAAAGGATTGCCAATATTTTCTAATCTAGTTTCAGTATTTTCCAAATTAGTTGTAACAACACTGCTATGCAGAAATGACACAATAACTGCTCTTCTTATTATATGAGGCTAGGTGAGGAGGTCCAGAGGCGAAGTATATTAACATATGCTCCTCAAGGCACATCTAATAGATTGTAAATTAGAATGCATCAATGTCCCCAATTAGTTCACCACTATATACTTTGAGGTAAAAAACTGTCAAATGACACCAAACACGGCAAAGTTACATGAAAGGAGAACATGAGTAGAAAGTGCAGGATTTCTGAGAAAAAAATGGCACAAATGTGTATAACAGGTGTAGGAAACTCTGCCTGCCCAGGAGGAACTATCATGTGCTTATAATATATCAGTAAATAATTTCAGTAAATAATGTGCAATCTGCACATACGCAATAGTCTCATCTCAGGATGTGCAAAATGACGAGATTTGCAGTGGATGAAGTACACAAAACTTGAGATATTAACATAAAATATTACTCCAGAAGAAGTACAATGTCCCTTGTTTTAATATGTACAAAGTACAAAAGTACTTGATTCCTAACTTACTTTAGCAATAAAAGTAAAAGTAGGTGTACTTGCTGATGTTCATTTTGCAGGAAAGTTGAATGACCAAAACTTGACATACTTTGATAACCATACTAGTAAACCATGATAATTCAAGTAAAAACATGTGAAACCACATTCACACACTGAACACCTTTGTAAAATTGGTGAATCATTTACTGGAGAACAGACTCTGAACAGACTATTTGAATCAGTGAATCATTTACTGAAGACAGACTCTGAACAAATCATTTGAATCAGTGAATCATTTACTAGAGACTCACACTGCATTCAATTCAGATGGGCTCGTCCCTATGCCCTAATTCCTTCGTAGTGTTTACCCTCCAGAGTGACAGTTATAGGGGATAAAGGGTGTAGGGGTCAAAAAAAGCTTTTTTGGAACACACTTCTGGGTCATCTTACCGAGGCTATCGAGGAGGCGTGTCTTTGTTGTACTTTTTATTGGCTAGTTGACACCCACTAAGCAGGCTCGGAATGATGAGTCCATTGTGTAGGCTGCGCCTTATTTATTATTTATTTATTTATTTATGCATGCATGTAATGTACATATGTTTGTATGCATTTATAATTTCTTGACTTCATAATTACTTTATTTATAACTCCTTGTTTTTAATTATAGCTATTTATAAATATTACAGTAGTTGCATATAGAAAAAGCCTCCAGTTGTCAGTCTGTGACATCGAACAACTTCCCTGTGCAAAAGATCATGGGTGCCTGAAACGGCCATCTGTTGTACCCTTCAAAATCCTTCACTGCGGTATGGAATGACACTTCAATATGGCGGTCATGTTTGTTTTCATCATTAATGCTGAAAAGTACATCGAGATTTTGGAGCACAATATGCTGTCTTCTCTTCTAGGGACGCCCATGCATATTTCAACAAGACAATGCAAAACCACATTCTGCACACATTACAAAAACCTGTCTGTGGAGGAAGAGGATACAGGTACTTGACTGGCCTGCCTGCAGTCCCGACCTGTCTCCAATAGAGAATGTGTGGTGCATTTTGAAGCATAAAACAGGAAAAATGTCCTGTTCGGAACACACCATCACTCTAAACAGATCATTTGAATCAGTGAATTGTTTACTGGAGACTTCCTCTGAATGGATAAGTTGAATCAGTGAATAGTTTACTGGAGACTCATTCTGAACGGGTCACTTGAATTAGTGTGTTGTATACGTGTTAACAGGTGTCAGTCCAATTCACAAATTAATTGTTAAGTGCAATTTTTGAACCAATTTAACAGGTTAATGGAAACAATTCAGTTTGTTCAGATTTAACACGACTATCTCATCTCTGGTCTCGTCAAACTAATTTACTCCGCTTCATTCAGTAAATTTGCTGGATTAAAAAAGTACAATAATTTTTTTAGGAATTATGTAAATGTTCCTAAAATAAAATACAGTAACATTCTGTAAATACCACCACTGCCCATGACAAAATATCAGAGAAATCATTTTGAATTCTATTTTAAATGTCCACAATTTATGACATGAATATATTATTTGTACGTCTTCATTTAAATAATAAAGCCTCTGCCTGAGAGGGACAGCTATTTATGCTATTCAATTTCACTTTACATCAGAGCATCACGTACAACTCCACCCATCTAATATATTAAAAACCACACTTTTTTTCCCCCCCCAACATCCCTTTTGCTTATGGCAGACCAAGCATCTTCACCATGAAGGTCTCATGCTGTATTAAAAGCCACAAGCTCTCATTGCAAGCCATTACTGGTACTCTATACCACTGATGGGGCTCATTTGCCTTTCAGTACTAACAAAACCATCTTGCTTGACCTGGACAAGCATGGGTGATGGGTTGAGTCATCCTATATGTTTGACAGCAGGGCATGTGTGGAGACGATGCCTTGGGAGCAACTTAAGTAGGTTCATTAAGAACATAATGGGGTTTAAATGTCCCCCAATTACAGGATAAGCCAGTTTGAACATAACTATCCTCATACCTGCAGACAGTTCAAAGAAGGTTGTAGGTTAATCCACATCTGTGACATGCAGCTAATTATCACAGAAAATCATCTTTTTATGAAGCTGTTAAATTTCCATAGGGCAAGGCATGTTATAACAGACCAGCCAACCCCTATAGGAAAATAATTTGTGTACCACAATAGTGCTGCACTTTAGGAATAGTTCACCCAAAAGTGTACATTTCCTCACCATTTACTACACTGTAACAAATGCTGAGTTCCACACAAATACTACACGCTATCCCAACACAAATCGATTAAGTTAACAATCATTTTTTCAAGTTCAAGTGGATCAAACATAAAAAAATAATAATAATAATTTCCCCCCAAAAAACAACAAAGGAATTGTTTTTCCAACTCATTTTAATTAAGTAGTTTGAACAAGAGGCAAGGCTTCCAAACTCATGAATGTCTAAACTAAAAAACAAGATATTCTGAAGAATTTTGGGTGAACTGTCCCTTTAGTACTATCCCATAGAATTATGCTTTGCACTTTGTCCTTTCCACAGGTTATGGAGTAATGTAAGAGATAAACCTTATTTGAAAAACAAAACAATAGAGTATTATTGAATACAAAGTACCAGCCTTGCGTCTGTTCGAATAGTCTAAATCTAAATGTTGGTCTATTAAAATACACAAAAACAATTCTAAAAACAATATAGCTACTAGGCACAAACATTTTGTATTTAAATGATTAGTGTGATTGATAACTTGTATTGAACCAACAATACAACAACAAATAAAAAAAATTAAAATCAACATTAAGAGTAGCATGTTTTATAGACTGCCAAAACTGTTATAATCTTGTTTTCAGGTTTTTGTTTGGTTAAATGCCTCCGCAGCTCAAAATATTTTCGTTTCATTCTAGATTAACCACATTGCTTTTGTATTTTTGTTTATCTGTGTATTTTTGTGCCATGACTTGCTGTACCACAGACACGTGGTGTTTTCATTGTCTGTCATCTTACTATACTGTATGCCATTTTCTACCACTATGCTTCATATCATATGACATTTACTTATGGTTAAACTACTGATCACTCACAGGGAGAAACAGGCATTTCTTTACTCACTGAATGTTTATTGCAAAACAGTGATTAGCAATTTGATAGCTTAAAGTACAGTACAAAAAACTTTCTGAAAAAAAAAAACAAACAAACAACTGAAAGTTACTGAAGTGCAGCCTTTTAATTCTGAAAAAGACATTTGTAATAAAAAGGCAAAACTTTCTACAAGCAGGTTAATCCACACTTCCCTGAATTAAATCTCTACCAAAACTGAAAAAAATTATTCTGAGAGCATTAGTGATGTCACTCTCGAAAAGCAGTGAGGAAAATGTTACCCGTCTATTTCCAAGTTCTCAGTCTGAATGTAAAACGAGTAACAGCGGCACAAAGGAGGAAAGTCTTGGTCCATCAGTGATTGATGTGTGAAACCTGAGATGTGGAAATGTCTCTGATGGCTCAGCGGGACATCAGTCAGATCCCGACTCTTCCTCTGAGCTTGCTGGAGTAGAGGCCGCTTCCTCTTCCTCCTCCTCATCATCAGAAGCCTGAGACAGATTATACTGCTTAAACAACGCAGATCTAAACACAAACGATGAATCGTAGAGAAAAAGCAGGAGTTACACACCTTGCGTTTGCTGCCTCTGTCGTGGTCAGATTCCGATGAGCTCTCCTCGCTGGAGATGAACTCTTTACTCTTAAAGCTGTCGTTTCCACCTTCTTTCTTTTTCTCCTTCTCTCCTCCGCTTTTCTTCTTGGCCTCCACCTTTCCTCCCTTCTTTTTCTTTTCTCTAAAAGCACAAAACAAATGACCGTGTCAATATAATGCTCAGAAATGCTATTCTTTTGAACTCTTCATTGAAATAATCCCAGAGGGAAAAAAAAAAAAAAAAAATAGTATTTCCATTTCCAATTTAATTCTTTAAATCGAAACAGAATGGAGCATCAGTTTACAGTCTAAGGTTGTTGTATTATGTTGCGTTTCACCACATCTATTTCGGACAGAAAGCCTTACATCATTATATAATTTTTTTTTTGTTGCATTTATTGTGATAGTACAGTAGTTGGACAGGAGAGTTTAGCGAGCTGGGAAAAACACTCTGGACACCTGAAGCGAAAATGCACTAAATGTTGGTGCACTGCCCGCGAGGATATTAGCGCCAACGCATTGTCAAATAATGTTAAATATCTGAAATGGACTAGCATATCATCTAATGTAACCGATACATTTAGCTCATAACCATGGAAAGATAAATATTGAATTATGCGAGGCGAGTAAAGCCTGATGAAGTGCCCTAATATCTAAACGGCAAAAGCTATTAACATCTCATAGACATTCATAAATAAACATTGGCCTTTTCACATTGTCCAGATGTTTCTTAATATGTTTTCTTCCCAAATGTGCATGGCATAATGTGCACAGAAACTAAAATATTTAATTGCTCAAGGATGCAAAAATGCCCAGCTGTACGCAATATACTACCAGTCATAAAAGGGTTGGATCAACAACAAACAAAAAAAAACAAAAAAAAAAAACTGTCATTACTCCCTCATTCCAAACCAGTTCAGGGTTTCTGCATATTTTATGAGGGTAGTTCTAAAATCAACTTTAAAAGAAAAATAATAATAATAATAATCTGAAGGAAAACCATGTTGCAAACAACATGCAGTTTAATGTCTATCGAGCACATGAAGAGTTGCATTTATTACAACATTTAAAAGTCAATTTACAAACTGATCTGACTTTTAATTAATCTTACATTATGATCAGAAACTATTATATACATATATATATATACATAGACACACACCTCTTTGACAGAAGTGTCAAATCTGTTGCTACAAATAAAGCTCTTCATGTGCTGCTGACATATATTCCAGACATCTGCATATTCTGGTTTGAGTAAGTAAGGCTGCAAGTAATCCGCTCAGTGGAAATCGTTAGACATGTTTACTAAGACTAGGCTCTTATCTACAACATTTGTCTTCCTCAGCTTGTAAACAATGCACGGACGCATCCGGTTTAGTGGGACTTGTTGTGGTTCTCTCGTGAACGCATGACCTGAACTGACACTGAATAGAAGAAATTGTTGAATAAAGATGTTATTTTTGTTTTATTTAGGTACAAAAGTATTCTTATATCTTCATGCAATTACGATTGGACCACTGATGACAGGTGGACTGTTTTGATGATGTTCTTGGTTCCTTTGAATGTTTCAGGACATTTGTTAAGTGTATGGAAGATCAGAGAGCTCCCAGATTTGAGTGTCATTTGCACATCCTGTCATGCCAATGACAATGTACCACTGAAGTAGACACTTCTTGCATTATTAATATTATTGATTAATCAATTGTTCATTTAAATGATGACCCAGGGAAATTCACATCCTTAGATTTCCAGAAAAATGAGAAATGGCTCAACAGTTTTCAACACGGATAATAAAAACAGCATTAAGCTCACTTAGTAACAGCAGCAGCGGCGGCGGCTCCTCCTCCACTCTCTTTGTATTCTTTCATGGCTTTTTCATATTGCCTCTTGGCCTCTTCTGCTTTTTTGTCCCACTCCTGCAAAACACAATTAGCAGAACATACCGCTGAAACACATAAACAAGTCAGTTTACTACCAGAACAGCTTCAGTTTATGCCTCAATCATCTGTGTGTGGCACAATAAAACAAACCACAGGCAAATAATTCAGTAAGTGGCTAATAAATGTATTCAGTGGTGCATAGACGGTCTGCATTTGCAGGAAAGCAAGCAATTTTTCAAAAACGACGCTTCATGCATAAAACATTGAGTTTGCCACAGAACTAAAACAAGAGCCAAAAAACTGGTGAATAAAAAGGGTAACATGCAAAGTAGAAATGCTGATATACTAAGTACATTTTAAGCAGTAACATAATAATTTGTTTTCCACAAGGGGATAAATGGAAATACATTTTTTCCTCATAGTTCTGTTTACATCTACCAATTCTGAGGAATGGATTAGACCAAATTGCAATTCAAAAACTTTCACTCAGAACTGCAAGATGTAAACTCTGGGATAATTAAACTGTTTCTCTATTGCAATTTTTTTATTTTTTAAAGAACTGCAACTTTATTTCTCTCAACTGGTTTTACTGCTCAGAATTACAACCGTTTCTTCCATTTATTCTTGAGAATTGTGACATTTTTCCCTACAAAATGTAACTCTCTCCCTTTTTATCTTGCAATTCTGACTTATTTAATTAGAAATGAGACTTAAAGTTTTTCACAATTCTGACTGCTGTCTTTAAAACGGCAACTTTCTCCAAAAATTCCCCCTCAGAATTGGGAGATTTTCCTAAAAATGTTACTTTTCTACCCAAAGCTGTTTTTATTTCAAACCTAAGTTCCTCCCCCCCCCATCAGAACTGCAAATAAAAGACTTTCTCTTAATTCTGACTTCTTTCTTTAGAACTGCACTTTACTTCTCCAATAATTGTTTTTTTTTACCTCAAACTATATACTTTGTTTCTTAAAATCGTACCATTTACTAAATCAGTTTTTACACAGCAATTGACTTTCCCTTTTAACTGTGATTTTTCTCTGCTTACGATATGTGTGTGTGTGTGTGTGATTTTACTGCATTTGACCTCTTTCCGGTCTTTTCCCAGCTGCTTCCACATTTCTCCGGCCTTCTTGGAGATTTCAGTGACTGATATGCCAGGATTCTCACTCTTGATGCGCTCTCTGTTGCCGTTCAGCCACAGCATGTAAGCACTCATGGGTCTCTTAGGGGCAGCTGCGTCTTTCACCTTTTTCTGTTGGCCACAGAAAGAGGAAGAGAGCTTTAATACATGGAGGTAATGCCATTTAGCTTCCTGAAGTGTCAGTGAATGTAATAAATATTTCACAGTTTGTTGCTCATTGTGTGCCATTTTAAATAGTGCTGGGCCAAAATTACTTGTGATTAATTGCATCCAAAATACAAGTTTGTTTTGACATAATTAAAGGGTTGGTACTGTGTATATTCATTATAATACACGCATGCATGCATACGAGGGACAATGTTTATTTAAATTTAGAAATAAATTATGTATATGATACAAATTATATCTAAATGTAAATATCTATGTTACAAAATTGTTTTGTATAGATTATTGTATGTATGCGTGTACCGCATATACATAATAAATATATATAATACACACATATATTGTCAAAACAAATTTTGGATGCGATTATTCATGATTCTTTGCCCAGCACTATTTTTAAAGTTCCTTTTCTATGAAATTTTAATATTATCTTTCGCAAAACACAATGTACCTCTTTGTAAAAGTACATGGTCTTCAAAGTACACAATAAATAGTGTTGTCTCCTAAAAGAAAGCACAGATTCTCCAACTCAAGCCTATGCAGGTTTATAACGAATCGTTATTATGCCAGTCAATGATATTCAGTGAGCATCAGCAGACATCTATTTTGACCATTAAACATTGGAATTGTTTCCGAAGCCCAGAATAGTTTGCTTTGTGTGCACAGAAATTAGGTTTTTTTGTTCACAAATGCATTCATACTTATTGTAGGAGACCATCAAAATAAAAACCTTTAAAATCCATAACAGGGGCCAAATCACATCAAAATAATCATTCATGCCTTCATGACACTGCAATACTGAAATGTGAATACTGATGTTTGAGATATTGACGAGACATATATATATATATATATATATATATATATATATATATATA
>CAIGQW010055024.1:2054485-2075807 GCA_903798125.1 Danio choprae
ACACACACACACACACACACACACACACACACACACACACACACACACACACACACACACACACAGATCTGTCCTAATGAAAGCTGTTGTTATTCAATAATGTCGTGAGGGATTTGTTTCAGGGGTTATGTAAATATGCCAGTACTCTGTTTTAGAGCTGTTGTGCTTACAGTACATCCAAGTAAGCAATAAGGGAGAACAACATTCTTCATGAGCTTCTCAATAATATCCATTGTGCTGTGAGAAAAACAGAATTTTTCAGTTTAACAGAGAGGCTGAAGGTTTGCAAAGAAGCAGCAACTAGTATCTTCAGAATTGAACATTGTTAATATAATGTCAAATCGTGGGCTTTTACTTCTGTTAGAAAGCTGAATGATTATTTTTGCCCATAAAGGGAAAATAAAAGGCAGCTTTTAGATGGGAAAAACAATTCAAAGTTTATTTGTGAAATGCAAAATAATGAATAAAATAACATTGACTTTATAGTGTGTGGTAAAGAAAAAAAGAAAGATGTCTTCACAATAATAATTGTACTTGCTGCTTTGTTTTATTTTAAATACTTAAAAAAAATTAAAACAGATCCAAATAAGGATTTCTGTCAGTGACTTGATCGAAGAACCTTTGAGTTAACTGTTCTTATAAGAACCTTTTTTTGCAGTAATGCGAAAACTAATTTCAGGTTTAAGGTTCACTTATTATGAAGGTTGTTTATTGGCATCTTTCATTTTACAGTGAAAATGTTTTCAATAATATTAAAAGAATTTTAAAATATTAAAAAAATATTAAAATATTGTTCACACACAAAAAAGCAACTAATTTAAGAACTGTTCATCAAAAGGTTCTTTGAGAACACAAAATGTTTTTATAGTGCTTTTATTATTAAGAGTGTGCTTTTTTCCACTGCAAAGAAGCTTCCCATGAATGTTAAAGGTTCTTTGTGAAACCATTAATGCCTATGAAGAAACGTTATTTATGTATGAGAGAAAGAGACTCTAATAATGTCTAAAAACACTCAAATTAATCATAAGAGTTTCACAGTGATCAGCTTTTTATCAGATGTCATGAAGAGAATTATTTATTTTATAAAACTCTAAGATCTAAAATTCTTAAAAATTATTTTTAGTATTGAAAAGAACATCATTTTTGGTTCCTACTTTGTTTTTACATTGAACACTTAAAAAAAGAATTAAACAATATGAAACATATAACAAATTTGAATGTACTGATCATTTGCATTCAAAAGGTTCTTTATGATGTATGCGCTTCTTTAGATTATTAGCAAAACACAGAAAGTTTATGTTCTTTTAAGAACTATTCACTGAAAGTTTCTTTGGGAAAACCAAAATGTTTCTTTTATGGATTTTACTATAACAAAATGTTTTTATTTTCAATGTTTCTACAAATAACCTTTAAAATCTCTTCGCTGAAAGGAAACTAAAATGGTTCTTCAGTGGCAAAACATCCTTTTGAAACCTATTTTATAAAGCAACATCTGTGAAGTGGAAAGTTTCCTGAAGGTTTTTAAATGCCAACTAAAACCCTTTATTTTTATGTTGTGCTTAAAAAAATTCCCTTTGGAAATGTAATAGTGCAAACTTTTGAGACGATGTTAATACTTAATGAAGCAATAGTGAATTCCACTAAGCCTCTTGAACTCTGCAAGAGAAACCTTGGAGTAATAAAATGTTCCTCGGAGTACCCTTATTCAGTTATTCGCCTGGAACGAAAGACAATTCTAATAAGAATAAGATGTCAGTCAAAGTTTACATGACTTTAATGGAATATTTGAGTGGATTTAGGTTTTAATGCGTTACTGTAACACGCAGAATACATAATTCGGTTCAGTTTATCTGATGTTTTCAATAAGCTGTTGTTGGATCAGGATCTGAGATGCACTGCTGAACTTTTCCACTCCCTGCTACTAATCTAACAGAGAGACACTTTGACGATTATCACGAGGAAAAGGTGTGTCATTGTGGAGTGTGTGTGTGTGTGTGTGTGTGTGTGTGTGCGTGTGTGTGTGTGTGTGTGTGTGTGAGTGTGTGTGTGTGTGTGTGTCTGTTTCAGGTATAGTGTTTTAGAAGAGCATTTCACGAGAATTCCTCCCTCTCCAAGCAGAATGAGCGAATTAGAGGAGAAAGAATGGAAGGGAAAAAAAGAGAGGAACAGAGTTGAAAAGAAAAACTGGCAGGGCTAATCGAGGTTAATAAGCTGTTGTTATTTTGGCCGGGGGCAAAAAAGAGATAAACCACTTTAAAGAAGGGGAGGAAAGGCGTGTGTGTGTGTGAAGATAAAAAAACAACAACCTGGAGAACTTGACAGGGGGAATATATGAGACAGAAACAAGAAAAATGTGTGATCCTGACAAAGAAAAGGAAAGACGGAGGACAAAATGGACATTGGGATGACGGGGGAAGGGGTTGGAAAAGAGGAGTCGGACAGAGATAAAAAGGAAAAGCAGAAGGGAGGAGGTGCACATATTTCACACCTGTTGAAAACACAATGCCTCCAACAAGTAATTACACATCTCTGCCGTGTTCCTCTGAATGCTTGACACAAAAAAGAAAAATAAGAGAGAGACACTGGATGAGATGTGTCTGTGCCGAAGGACTCCCCGAGGCTCATACACACTCATAATAGGAGCACTAGCTGACCCTTGCAGAACTTTGAAGGTTGCTTCTCATTTGCTGCCATTTTCTCAGTGTGATCTTTGAGGACATGGGCGTAAAAGGGGGTCTGGGTGGGCACATTTACTGTACGCAGGCTCGCGCGCAATACCGAATGTAGAAAGTTCACTAGTCTGTGTACAGGCATGTATATACACATAATCCAAAACAGAAAGCTGCAAACACACATACACACAAACTCCAAAACAAAAGCGTGTCCCAGACTAGAGGACCACACACACTCCTGAGCTGGAAAAAAATGCAAGACAAGATACTGTTGTTTGTCAAATGATAAAACTACTGATATTTATAGACAAAAATGAATTATCTGTTCAGATCAATTTCGGTCCACTGCATGTATTGTTATGAAACAATCTTATAAAGTTTGTGAATCTTATAAAGTTTTGATTAAAGGAAGCAGAGACAAATTTTTTCTTCGGTATTGTAACAGCTCATTCTGCTGTACGCATCAAATAAATAATAATAATAATAATTTGTGAAAAAAGTTAAAGCAACAAGCTTGTTCAGACCTGGACTAAAATATATCAGAGAATAAGAATAAGTGTTTTTCTATCATATTTTAAATGAATAAAAACGTCTGCTTGATAAACTTTGAAAGATAGTGGTAAGGTTTAAATATTTATAATATAAAAAATTTATTGTAATAATACTTTACAAATAATCTTGTTCTAAGCAGGACCGAAAATAATTTTTTATATATAAACTATGACATTTCAGCTGTTGTCTTCTATAAAAGCACGGTAAAAGTGTTAGTGACACGGTGACTCAGTGGTTACCACTATCACCTCACAGCAAGAAGGTCAGTGGTTCGAGTCCCAATATGGTTCTGGTCCCAGCTGGGTCAGTTGGCATTTCTGTGTGGAGTTTGCATGTTCTCCCAATGTTGGTGTGGGTTTCCACCAGTTGCTGCGGTTTCCCCCACAGTCCAAAAACATGTGCTATAGGTAAATTGAATAAAACTAAATTGGCCATAATGTATGTGTGTGAATGAGTATGTATGGACTTTTCCCAGTACTGAGTTGCAGTTGGAAGGGCATCTGCTGTGTAAAACATATGTTGGATAATCATTCCGCTGGCGGATCATTCCGCTGTTGCGATACCTGATGAATAAAGGGACTAAGCTGAAGGAAAATGAATAAAGTTTTCTGTTTTGAAGCTGAAAATCTTTTTTTTTTTTGTCATTGATGAGTAAACAGAAAATAATTTTAAGGCTAAAAGCTTGAATCAAGACATTTTGATCCAAATGATGAAATAAAATGTGTTTTTTGAAAAATGAAGTGAATTGAAATATGAATGAATTGCTCACAGGATCAATAACATGTTTCATTTGATGTCAACTTTAATTCGTGACAATATTGGATTGTTTTTTTTTGCAGAAAAGGTATATGAAAATATTGGTTATTATATTGGATAAATATTAGATATTGGTATAAAATACCATATGTAAAAGTATGACCCTTTTCAATTACAGCACAAATCCTTCAATAATCCTGTAATCCTGTGGAGATCCCCTCTCTCTCTCTCTCTCTCTCTCACTCTTTCTCCTCTCTACAAACAAACTCTACCACAGAGCAGTAGCAGTGCCAGATACAGCCATGTGAAATTGTAATCTCTGTAATCAAACTATAACATACAACCAACTGTTTAATTTATCAATACCTCAAAAGAATTACAGCTAAACCCACCATATTACACAAATTCACAAAAATTGACACAGCATTATCTCGGTCAACTCCTATAAACCAAACATTTATTTAGAGATGATTACAGACAGATTTTCTCTGCTTGCTTTTATTCCCTAAACAATATCACAGTCTTCATTTGTATTATTTGAGGGGGAAAAATGGTAAGAATCTTTTTTCACTGCACATAAATGGATAATTAACAGAAAAAAAAATAGTTTCATAATTTTGAGTTTCTTCTTCTCTTCAACACAAAGGAATGTTGGAATCTGGTACTCATTGGCTTCCATAGTATTTTTTTTCTATACGGATGTCAGTAGTTTCCGGTTTCCAACATTAGATATCTTTAATGTTTTGTAACTGTCTGTAAATGGTGAGTAAATTTTTATTTTAGGCTGAACTACCTTTTTAATTCCCTGTTTGTCTGTTTGTTTGTTTGTTTGTTTGTTTGTTTGTTATCTAGTTGATCAGGTTGCTGTGCTGCTGTTATTGGCTGTTGCTGTGGGGAATGCTCAGGTGCTGGACCGAACACTCATTCTGTCCAATGAGAGGAGCTCTATCGAGAGAACATATGAGCTGACCAAATACCTGGACCACCAGCTGAAGGAGATCAGAGACACTTACGTGAGTCACAGTCTGTTTGTGTGCTTGGGTGTGTGTGTGTATGTGTGTGTGTGTGTTATCAGCGTGTGAGGATGACGTTTTTGTTTATAGATGTTTTCCTGTGGATGCTCTTCTTCCCCCTCAATCTCTTTTCCTTCTCTTCCTGACTGTATTGTAAGACATCCTTCAGTTTACATTATTCGTTTCTAGAATTGCCTAATGTTTGCCAGGTAATGGTGTGTTAAAAACACATTTAAAATTGATTGCAGCTTTACTGGTGTACTGTTTTTATGTGTTTACTTGATAATGAATCAGGGAGGTGAGGTGATTCCCATCAGGTTCCAAAACAGTGATGTCAATGTTTCAGTGAACAGATCTTTCATTCATTCATTCATTTTCATTTCGGCTTAGTCCCTTTATTAATCTGGGGTCGCCACAGCGGAATGAACCGCCAACTTATCCAGCATATGTTTTACGCAGCGGATGCCCTTCCAGCTGCAACCCATCTCTGGGAAACATCCATACACACCCATTCACACTCATGCACTACGGACAATTTAGCTTACCCAATTCACCTGTACCGCATGTCTTTGGACTTGTGGGGGAAACCGGAGAACCCGGAGAAAACCCACGCCAACACAGGGAGAACATGCAAACTCCACACAGAAAGGCCAACTGACCCAGCGGAGGCTCAAACCAGCGATCAGCGACCTTCTTGCTGTGAGGCGAACGCGCTACCCACTGCGCCACCGTGAGGCCCTGAACAGATCTTTTTTTTTTTTTTATAAACATTTTGAAAGAATATTTAAATAGCTTAATGAACTTTTAGCATTATCTTTTTTATATCAAAATGTCAAACCTGGACCTAACAGACCTAATATTAATAATAATGATAATAAAATAAATTGAATAAAAACACCAGTGGACTGAACTAAATACCCTAAACAGATTTTTTTAAAAATTCTAAGTTATCATATATTCTCATGTATAGGGAAAAAAGCAGAAGATGACAGGATATTTGTTTTTGGGTGAACTATTGCTGACAGGCCAACAAACCAATGCAAACAACCACAAAGCCAATAGAAACATGCCAAATCCCTTGATTTGCTACTTTCCAGTGCATAGCAGATAGTATTTAATATTTAAGGGGACGTGCTTAGTCTAGAGAGCATTTTTCTGGCCACAGTCATCTACATTGATGTTTATTTTGCAGTATGCACTCTAAAAACGGGTTGGGGAGATAAAAAAGGGGAGACAAAAGGGGAGATAATATGGCAATGTAATAGTATACCATTTTGGGTTTGCCACATAATTTCTCCCTTAGTGTGAAAAAATATGTCAACACAAAGAACCCCTTTTCCACTATAAAAAAGCTTTTGTGGAATGGAAAGATTTAATGGATCTTAAAGGTCCTGAAACTATCAAAGCCAATAATGTACAGTAGATGGCAAAACTACATTGTTAAACATGTTCTTAAAGTACCATGGTACAGACAGACTCAGTGTAATTGTTCTCTAATATCTCTTCTCATCTCTGGTCCTCAGCTGTCGTATCTCGGACCTCCATTCAGTGATCCTGGCTTCTCTCCTCCACGTCCCAACAGCTCGTCTCTGTCTGTGCCCAGTGCGGCAACACGGGTAGACTTATGGCGCGGACTGGAAAATGGTGCTCGTCTGGCACAGAACCAGCATGCATACAGCATTCTTCTCTGTGCAGTGAGGGAGTTGGCCCGCTCCACCCTGTGCCCGTACCTTCAGAGCTCCCTCCTGCACTTCTGCTCCGGCCTCAGTGGGTTGCTTGGCTCAATATCCGGGCTCATGAATGCCCTGGGCTACACCAACCTGCCATCCTCCACAGGATACGCCACCCCTGCTCAAGGATACGTCCCAGCCATGTCATCACAGTTTCAGGGCGTGAACGAGAACAGCCCTGCCCCTTTACGGAGTTACATGCCTCGAAATCAAGGCGCTAAAACTGCCTCCGGTGTGAGAGAGGGAATAACTCGGGCAGAACTCAAGCGGGACAGAGAGAAGGAGAGGGCGGAGAGGGGGAGAAGAGGGAGAAGAAAAGAAGGAGAGAGTTGGGTTGCCAAAGAAGAGGGCGAGAAGGAGGATGGAATGGAGAGATGGGGCAAACGCAGAAGACTGTTGAGCGTGGAAGAAGAGAAAACAATAAAGCTGAACAACATGAACTACACATCTTTAAAATTTGGAGATGGATACCGAAAGCAGCCTCTACTCTTTTCCTCACCATCCTTGCACGCTCGCAGATCTGTTCGCTCCATCCCATCCTCTCACACTGGGCTGTCCTCGCTCTCGCTCCTCTATCAGTATGGAGGACCGGTCTCAGAAGTTCACACTTTACTGGCGGCCCCTGTGCTGTCATCCCATCCCACCCCGAATGACTTCTCGCGGAAGGTGGAGGGATTCTGGGTACTGAGAGAGCTGCAGAGCTGGCTTTGGAGATCTGCAAAAGACTTCACTAGATTAAAGAAACGACTGCGTGTTTAAAATTACAGAAGCTTTTGTCCAAAACCTAGTGAGTTGATACTAACAAGGTGCATTCACATTTGTGGGCAAAAAAAGGTGCATTACCTTGTTAGTAGTGTAACAATGTACACTACTCACTCAAACAGTTAATTTCGCTTTGGTCTACGCTACAGCAAGTCTAAAAACAGTTGTTGCAGATCTTGTTGCTTCTGCAGATGCTCAGCCCTTAATTTTTTACTGTTCACAGCATTGGCAGGGTTACAGCCGGTACTTTCTTCTGTCTTATTTTGGGATAAATTGAAACTTAAAATTGGAATAGCTTGCTCTCTCACATGCTAAGCCACCCTATCATGCAGAATTTTTATACCTACAGAGCCATATAGTGCAACATTCTTACTTTTTGCTCAACAGAACGGTCATAGATAGCATCTATCTGCATTTGTCCACTTCTGGCTTTTTTAAAACCAGAATGTTTTTTGAAATTGGACTAGTCTTTTCCTTCCTGGAACCTAGAAAAAGTTCAGGGTCCAGGACCAGGGGTGTCTTAAGTCGGGAAAAGGGGCACAGTGTACATAGGACCCAGACCCCAGGAGAGACCATGATGAACTCACTTTCACTCAGTCATTTTCCTTAGTCCTTTATTCAAAGGTCACCAGAGTTAAATGAATTTCCAGGCATGCTTTACTGGTGAATGCCCTTCCTACTGCATCCCAGCCCTGAGAGTGTTTTATCTCAGGAACCCCCAGTGCTGGGAAATTATAATTGACCTGTACCACATCTTTGGACTGCAAGGGGAAACCAGAGTATCAGGACAATATGCAAACTATACAGAGAAAGACGATTACAGCAATTCGAACCAGCGATCTTCTAGCTGTCTTGCTGTGAGGCAATAGAGCTATCCATTGAGCCACCATACCTCCCCAGAATTCCTAGCAATGTCACTGTCAATAATTGACAAGCCAGGATCTCACACTGAAACTGTGTTGGTGGAAAAGGTGTAGCAGTGAAACTATGTGATCAATTTAAACCTGTGTGGGAAAATCTTTCACTCTCGTGCACAGAATGCACAAATATTGGATGGAATAATCAAGCAGCTACACTGAACCATTGATTTTCTGTAACATCAATTGAAATATATTTATATTTGAATCAAGACATAATTCATTTGACCTAATTCAGGCTGTTTGCAGTGCATTTTTATTTGCAAGAGATAGAAGACGTTCGACCAGGTTTGGGCCCACAAGCGGGTCCACATCAGGAACCTGGAATGCCGTCTGTGGAAGCAGCTCACAAGGTTTTGGAGCAGAGCGGAAGAAACAGATTGATTCATGCTCTATGGATGGAGATCTAAGAACTTTAGATGGTCACGCTTTGCACTAAATCACCAAACAGAAAAGAGCCGCCTGTACGTCACAGACAAAGGGAAAAGAGCGCCCATTGAGAGAGCGAGACGTGATTCAGCAGAAGGAAAGTGAATCATGTTTGGAGTCATACAGTAGTGAAAGGGTCAATGGGTAAAAGTGGAGGAAATGTGGCATAACCAAAGAAACAATGGATTTTTGCTGCCTCACAAACTGAGTCAGTAATGCCTCACTGACTTGTCTTTTTCCAGACGCAAATACACACCTACACATTTGGTAACAGATGCACTAATCTGATGCTAAGATGGTGTGTGTACAAACAGACAATTGGCCATTTGATAAAATATTATTCAAAAACTGTATGATATGTTTTGGCATGATATCATGGTAATACTACATTTTCTGAAAATGTAAACTGGTAATACTTTGGTATTTTTGTTAACATGGAAAACTATGATACAGTATGTAAAAAATGTGGCCATGGTGTTAGTAGTAATGTGGAGTAACAAAATGGGAACTATTCACATTCATACATTTCCAAGTACTCTTTAAGGTTCATTGGGGTATCGCATAAATATCACAGTATATTATACTATGGTTTTTACATGACACTTCAATGAAGAGTGAGCACAAAAAGTACCATGAAAAGCCCATGTTTTTTAATGTACCATAGTAATCTTGGCAAAAGGAAAAGGAGGGAAATTTCGAACCATGATCAAAGTACTATGGAATTACTGTTTTAGAACAATGCCAACCAATCAGTACCGTGGTATAGTTTCTCACATGGTATTTTTAGAAGAACATAGAAATGCTATACCTATATATTTATATATTATAGCATTACCATTCTTTTACCGTTGTACTTCCACATCTCTTTTTTCAGATAAGGCATTTCACACATGAACATGAGTTATAATGCAGGTGAGAGAGTGTATAAATATGAGTGTTTGTGTACAGTCTGTACAGTGATTTCTGTATGTGTGTATATGTCTGTTATATTTATTTAATACTATTTATTTCTCTGGGGTACGACTGTATGATGTCACATGTTTTTTTTGCAATGAGTACAAAAGACCTTTACTGGCTACACTATGGGTGTGTGTGTGTGTGTGTGTGTGTGTGTGTGTGTGCGTGTGTGCGTGTGTGTGTCTGTGTGTGTATTCTTACCCCTTGAGGAAAAACCAGAGGGACTGGGAGAATAGCAAGAGTTTTATTCGTCTGTCTGAGCAAAATTTATGACCACTCCATTCTTTCATGTAATCCCACATCCTCTCATCCCTCTCTTCCCCTCTATCTCTCTCTCACGCCTCTCCTCTTCCCCAGCGCTCACCTAGTACTGACACACACACACACACAGACACACACACACACACACACATAAACACACATATATTTAGTTAGCTAGATAATGGGGACACTTAGTGCAAACTAACCCTAATATTTCTAGAATTTTTGTTTGACATTTTAATAGTTTAAAATTTTTTACATTTACTTCAAGCTAAAAGGCAAAAGGGTAGTTATGTTCACTTTATAAAATGTATTCCCAAAAATTGTATTAAATAGGTATAAACATACAAGTTTACTTAAAGGTATAAATGAGAACACTATATATACTTTGATTATACTATAACTATAAATGTCATTATCCAAATAGTTATATAAGTCTAATTTATTTTTATGTCCCTATGACATTCTGTCAGCTTAAGATTAACAGGGCAACATTGTACTGAAAATGGAAAAGCTTTTACAATTTAAAAAAAATGTTTGTGAACAGCTGACAATGTTTTCCAAACAATACAATTTTACATGAATCTGAAGAAAATAGAAAATTAAAAGCAAAAGCAAAAACATGTATATGGCCAGTAGTTGGCGATGTCACTTTGCTAGGAAACACAATTCACCTGTGCACTTATGGTCATGTACTCCATCATTATTGTTTTAAAGAGGTAGTTCACCCCAAAAAGAAAATTTACTCACTAGTATACTTACCCTCAAGTGGTTCAAAGCCTTTATGATTTTCTTTATTCTGTTGATTTTGGGTCAAAATTAGGAAACTCTGCAATTAAGAACTGTAAATTACATTTTATCCAAACAGTATTTTTGCAATGACATTTGACCCATATATGGGGTTAAAATGTCACATTTTAAACTGTCACTTAAGGCATAAACATTACAGTACAATCACTATCAAGCAGCATTTAAAATGAACGAATGTTCAGGTGCTTAATGTCTCATTTCCTCAGGCTATGTTTGGGGTAAAATTAAAGGATCAATGAGAATTTGTTTCCCTTAGAGCAACACACCTGCACTGGTGTTATCACGGCACACACACATACATAGAGAGAGGGTGTGGCACGTTCTTTTATGTGCAATTATCACAAATGACGGGAAAAGATGAGTTTGGTTTGGGGAATCTCTTTCATACAAACACACACACACACACACACACACATGGCCGAAGACTCAGTAAAATGCGTAATGCAGAGTCCAGTCGCTTTCGGCCGCTAAATAGATGACCACACCAGCAACAAAGACCGCATTGTGCGCCTGCGAGTGTGTCATCACGTGTCGCTCTGAATCAGTGTGTCTTAGTGTGTGTGTGACTGTTTATGCATCTGTGGGACTGTAAAGTAGTTTTATTTGTTTTACTTTAAAAGCTGAAACGTCTCATCTCGTGCCATCGAGTACGCCTGGATCTTTCTGCCATATGTTGAGCAGAGCGCGAGTCTCCCCTGCCAATCACGCATTAAATCACGCGTCTGTCATCAGTTCATCAGCAGAAGCCTATTAGAGAGTCTTTATCGCTCCCTCCGTTCTCATTCGGTCAGCCGTTGCTCTTCGTCACTGTCTTTCCCCCGTTTTCCTCTCCTATCATCGTCCGTCATACACATACTCGCGTTCTCCTTTTAAGCCCCGATCACCTGCAGCACATAAAAATTCCTTTTTTCTCTCTCCAGAGGATTGCGCAGCTGCCTATGGGGAGTTTCTGCATTCCTGTTTCTCTTTCTGTCTGTCTGTCTTTCTCTATGCCTCCTCAAATCTGCAGTTTTTTCCCCTTTTTCTCTTGCCGCTTTGTCTTTGCCTCTCTCACCTGTAGCCCAGCCCTTCCTGTTACCTCACGGCTCCCACCTGCCGCGCCCGCGCCCCCGCCGCGCTTCAGGGCTGGGCTGAGACTCTCCGAAACCGCTCGGTGCGGGGGAAACCTGGGGCACAGGTTGACTGATTTATTGCCTAATCAATTGATCCTCCCAGATAAGAGTCGGTAACCACAGTCACAGTGCATTTTATGTACATGAGTGTTGACTTAGCCCTGGAGGAAAAACAGACTTTAATGTACCGTGGCGTGTTTTAGTGTTATTCAACATGCTTTCAGAAAAGATTATGGATGATTGTTTTGGACTGCCAACAGAGAATTTGGTGTGTGTGTGTGTGAACGTGGGTGAGTAAGTCAACTAGCAGTGTGCTTAAAGTTGCACCTAAGTGAGCTATACTTGCTATCTGCCACCTACATAGGCATCATCTTAACTGAAGTGACATAAGAACAAGTAACTGGTTTCTGAAATTAATTACAGGGGTTGGACAATGAAACTGAAACACTGGCCAATTTAGTTTTAGAGGTTCCATGGCTAAATTTGACCAGCCTGGTAGCTAATCTTCATTGATTGCACATTCCATCAGTAAGAGCAGAGTGTGAAGCTTTAATTAGTAGAGTAATAGCTGTAATGGAAGGACGCTGGACAGCGGAATTGGGGATCCATGTGCAGTTTTTTAAGAGAATCATCAGGCAGGCAAAAGGTCAAAACAGGGACAGACAGAGCATGCAGATAATCCAAAAGCATGGTCAGAGTACAGGCGAATGGTCAGGACAGGCAGCAAAACAACATAAAACAATAAACAAGGCAAAGATCAAAAACACGACAAGGCAAGACAAGAAAATGCTTTGTTATGCTCACAGCTTAAAAGACTCAGCAACAATGTGTGTGTGTATGCTGTGTTTATAGTCCATCTGATTAGTCCTGAACAGCTTCATCTGTGTGTGTTTGCAATCAAGGGGAATCTGGGCCAGGTGTGTGAGTGAAGTGCATGATGGGATCTGTAGTTCAATAAAGTGGCAGATTTGTAGTCCTCCAGTGATCTGCAAATGCTAGATCACTGGTGATCCTGACAATAGCACAGTCTTGTTTAACATACTGCAATGCACACAACACACAACATTATGGATGATATATCAGAGTTCAAAAGAGGACAAATTGTTGGTACACGTCTCGTTGGCACATCTGTGACCAAGCCGGCAAGTCTTTGTGATGTATCAAGAGAAGGACGAATGACATCCAACATGCTAGCCCAGATTAGAAACTGCAAAACCCAGTGAGTTAACTAACTAAATTAAGTTAACATTTTTAGATTTGACAGTATTATGTGTAGCACCTAGAGAGAATAGCATGTTGCTAAGCTAACAGCCTGGTATGATAAGAAACATAAAAATGCACTTTGTGCAAGCAGTTGAAATTGAAAATGGATTTGAAGTTTTTGAAAATGACACCACAAACGTAAACGATGATGAAAACGATGATATGCACTTGTGTATCTTCTGTCTATTGGCAAATGTGAGTACTTGATAACTCAAAAGGCATGGTGGACTACGCAGGACCGTACGTGCACATGTTGTTTCTCTTAAGCATGTGGCATTGCCAATTATGGCCTGGGTTGCATAATACAAGAGAAGTGTACAGAAGTGTTTTAAATTGTTTTCTCAGGGTTAATTATGATCATGATTTTTTTAAAGGCTTTATTAACACTAACCGGCAGGAGTCGTTGTATACCTGCAGATACAATTTTATAAATCTGGTTTTATCTAAACTATTATTAACATCTGGGAATTGTACACTGTAGGTTTTATTAAATGTCTGTTATGTCCATTTTAAAAACAGAAAAGGGTCAAATTGACCCTGTGGAGGTTCGTTAAAGGGTTAGTTCTCCCAGAAATGAAAATTGTGTTATTAACTCACCTCATGTTGTTTTAATCCCCTGAGAGCTTTGTTCATCTTCCGAACACAAATTAAGATATTTTAGATGAAATCCAAGAGCTCTCTCATCCATTACTGTATGGGCAGTACAACATTTTACCATTAGAGTCACTAGTGCAACATGCAAGCATCATATTGCCGTTACTAAACACACATCCTGACCTAATATGGAAGACATTGGCAAGCAAAGTTGTTTTTAGAGTTTATTGGTGCATAAAAGTGTTCTTGGAGCTTCATATGATTACAGTTGAATCACTAAAGTCACATGAAATGTTTTGAAACTACTTTTGGTTTCTTTTCTGGACTTTGAGCATTTTGTGACTGAAGCATTTTTGTGTTCTGAAGATGAACGAAGGTCTCAGGGGATTGTAACGACACAAGGGTGAGTAATTAATAACACAATTTTCATTTTTAGGTGAGCTAACCCTTTAATGTTTCTGCTTACTTTATGGAAGGCCTTGACATCTGTAGCACATCTATGATGTCTATCTAGACAGTTCACTACAGTGTTAAATAAAGAAAAACTGGATGATAGAATTGCTTCAATAGCCAGGGGTTTGGTTTGAATATGTTTCTCATATGAAAATGGAGTTAGCATGTGTCTGAGAGAGAAGGAGAGATCGGTGATCGTGCCAGTGAAGCTGAAGTCAATTGTAATGTAAAATACAGTTTGATGAACACAGAGACGTTTGTCTGTGAGCTTGAGCATGTGAGTGAGTGAGAGGTAAATAAAAAGCTTTTAGTGTCAGAGATGGAAGGACAGAGATTACAGTCTCACTAACACACACACACACAAACATATCCTATCTGATTTGTCTCTCCACACACACACATGGCTCTGCCTATCTTTGGAGGCTTTTAAATGTTCCAAGAATCTTCAACATAAACTAATGAACTGTAACGGTTCTTTAAAATCCGGATGAGCATGTGAGGTTCTCCCGTTCCGTTCTGCTTCTCCTCTCTCTTTTACATTTCGCTCTGTTGTTTTTCCGTGACCCAAACACAGTCTGACAGGTGAAGAATGGCTTTCTCACGCTGCGAGTGATTGCGATCCAGGCAGAGGAGTTGGAAAGCGACGAACACCCTCGAGTGATTCCACTTTTACTGCAGTTAAATTAGGTTGGCTGAGTGCCACGTCACAACATCTAAAACTGGAACTCAGTTAATAAAAATACATTCTTGTCAATTTTTACTCAAGAGTTACTTTATTAATTTAGAAGTAGAATTTAGTGTTATTGCTTCTAAATTAAAAAATTATGTATTATTGTTTTGAAGAAGTCACCAAGGCTGCATTTATTTGATCAAAATTAAATATTTTCATATTTTATTTTATGGTCAGTGTTAATATATCTATATGGTCAATTGATTAATATATATGGTCAGTATATATATATATATATATATATATATCATCTTTCTGTGTGGAGTTTGCATGTTCTCCTCGTGTACACGTGGGTTTCCTCTGGGTGCTCTGGCACCCTCAGTCCAAAGACATGCGGTACAGGTGAATTGGATAAACAAAAATTGACCAGTAGAGTGTGAATGACAGTGTGTGTGTGTAAATGAGAGAGTGTATGGGTGTTTCCCAGCACCGGGAGTTGTACAGGGCATTCACTGTGTAAAATAATTGCCAGATAAAGCAAGGAATAAGCCAAAGGAAAGTGAGTAAGATTCTCTGATGAAAAGAAAGTACAAAATAACATCATTTATTAGACATAAAAAAAAATCTTTATATTATATAGATTTTGAATAATACATTTTAATGGTACTTATGAAAATCATAATTAGAAAGATATTGAAGGATCGTGAGGCACTGAAGAATAAAGTAACGATTATTAAAATCTGTCTTTTAATCACAGTAATAAACTTCATTTTAAAATTCATTCCATAAGAAAAGAAATAAGAAATTAATAATAAAAATAAATAATTTTAAATGTCAGTTATTTTTTCAGTTTTTACTGTGTTTTTGACAACAACAAACAAAATGGAGCCTTGACGAGGAACTATTTTCTTTTAAAAAATGTATAATAATCTTACAGAACTTTTACTGGTAGCCTTGTTGTATGTCATATCCTTATTCATCTTAATTTTAAAGGAAAAGTGTGATTTTAAATTCAAAACAACACCTTTGGTGTTTACTCAAATCCTCAACAACACCTTCAGTTCCGCCATTTATTAAGAAGCTTTATTATTTCTGAATAGAGGAACCTCAGGCTTCTCAACATTGAATCAAGTTAGAATTCACAGAGAACATCTTGCCAAACACTTCCATTGTATTCGACCACTGAATTCAGTGGAGTCGAAAGAGTATGTTTACGTTCCATTCATTGAGAACTGTCAAAGTGGAAACATGTTGAAAAGATGAGAAGTCAGTGGAGCCTCCTTTAAATGCTTGAGCAATATTGTTTAGAATCACACACCTGTTTTTGAAGCAAAGAGAACGACACATGCACAAAAAACCCACAGCCATACCTCAAGTTTGGGGAAGCAATTGGGGGGAAATTACAGACATGTGTGGACTATGAAGGTAAGAAGTCAGTTGTACGAACTCTGACATGAGACCGTGACCTTCTGAGGTCTTTACGGATGCAGAATTAAAGGAATGAGTTAAGCTACTGACAGAGTGTATATGTATGAACATATGTTGGAATGTTTTCCTGTCAGCTTATTTAGTCTAATTAAACAAAACACTGTTCAATATTTTAGACATGATAAAGAGCCTGTCAAGCAAACAAACATGTTGAGTCTTTGGACCTTTCAATGGATTATCTGCTAAATAGAACTTTATTAATATTGTAAACAATGAATTGAAGCTAAGTAACATCTGCTGTTGTATTTTTAGATTATTGGAGGCTATATTTTATAGTTCTGAACCAGTTTGATTTTCTTTATTTTGTTGAACACGAAGATATTTTGAAGAACACTGGAAAGAATATTGGAAATATTGAAAAACCATTGGCTTCCATAGTACAGGGTGATTCAAAAAGAATACCACAATATTCGGGTTGATGTCACTCAAGTGTCTGAAGGGGGTCATATTGAACATCTATGAACTTGTTTTTTAATGAAAAAAATACATTGCTGAGTACTCTTCACATTGATTATTTACTCAAGGATTCCATCATGTTTCTTTGATTAAACACAGATTTTCAAAGTTGTGGTATTCTTTTTGAATCACCCTGTATTTTGTTTTTCTACTATGGATATCAATGACTACTTTCATAAATACTATCACAGTATCTCACTGATATTAAAATAACAGCAGTGAACTTTAAACAAATATTAATGAATCAAGGTCAAAGTTAAATGAAATTAAAATGTAATAAATTTGGGTGTTGATATCTTAAGGTTATCTATAAGTCTATAAGACAAATTTCAAATTTAAATGATAAATGAATTCAAAACGTAGTTTCTCAATTCCACCATAATAGATCAGTGATTTTGTTGACATTACACTGCATTACAATTTCTCATCACATTTTCTGTCCAATCAAATACTCTATATAATCTGAATCATCCCCTTCCCTAAAAGACGTCAAAGTTGTGGTTGAAATCTGTTACTTATTACCATTTTAGCTCACTAAATAGGGCATAAATGATTCAGACAGCGTTACCATGTTTTCCGCTGGAGTGAATGAAGTCTGATTTAACATTAGTGTTGTGTGAACTGCAACTGTCCATGAAAGTTTAATTCATATATATGTGGCCACAAAGTAAAAACAGCATTCAAAAAGCCAACCTTCTGGGAAATCACCTTGTGAAAATAAAGAAATCTCAAATAGAAATGAGTTGGCAAACACAAAGAGAAACTGACAGTTTAATTTGAAGTCAAATTATAGGCTAATAATTCCCAGTTAGCAGATTAGCAATTATTGTGCTCATAAGACATTGATGGTGACATTGGTAACTGATAAACTGTATGCACAACTTAACTGACTCAATCAGATTCAACCAAGCTGAATTGCAGAGCCAAAGTACAACTCCCAAAAAAATAACGAAACAATCTTCTTCCGTAAGTAAATTGCAGGTTTAAGCAGCTAGAGGGCAGGGATGTGACTCTGGACTTGTCTGGAGTTTTTGAAAATGAAAGTTAAATATTAATTAAAAAAAAATACTTATACAGTTAATTCAATTTAAATTTAACACATAATATTTTACTCTATAGGCTGCACGGTGGCACAGTGAGTAGCACTATCGCCTCACAGCAAGAAGGTTGCTGGTTCGAGCCCCGGCTGGGTCATTTGGTGTTTCTGTGTGGAGTTTGCATGTTCTCCCCGTGTTTGCGTGGGTTTCCTCTGGGTGCTCCAGTTTCCCCCACAAGTCCAAAGACATGCAGTATAGATGAATTGGGTAAGCTAAATTGTTCGTAGTGTATGAGTGTAAATGGGTGTGTATGGATGTTTCCCAGTGATGGGTTGCGACTGAAAGGGCATCCGCTGCGTAAAACATATGCTGGATAAGTTGGCGGTTCATTCTGCTGTGGCGACCTCAGATTAATAAAGGGACTAAGCCGAAAAGAAAATGAATGAATGAATTTTACTCTATAGAAGTTCATACATTTTCTTCGGCTTAGTCCCTTTATTCATCAGGGGTAACCACAGCGGAATGAACCCCCAACTTATCCAGCATATGTTTTACACAGTGGATGCCCTTCCAGCTGCAACCCAGTACTGGGAATCCATATACATTCATTCCCACACATACCCTACGGCCAATTTAGTTTATTTAATTCACCTATAGCACATGTCTTTGGGCTGTGGGGGAAACCCACGCCAACACGGAGAAAACATGCAACTCCACACAGAAATGCCAACTGGCCCAGCCGGGACTCGAACCAGTGACCTTCTTGCTGTGAGGAGACAGTGCTAACCACTGAGCCACCGTGTCATTCATATATAGAAGTATTTTCCTAAATTTATATTTTGCTTTCTTTTCCAAAAGCGTTAGGGCTCCAGACTGTGACCAAACAGTAGCATTTTATGACCATTTTCCTGCTGGTATGACAGGTAGGTGCCCTTTTTTCTCTTACCCCCAACCCCCCAACCCCACCGCAGTCTTCACATTGAGCACCTGCCCCTCGAAGGGTCTCTGCATGGGCCTGTCTGGGGCTGTTTTGCCCCTTAAGTAACTGGAAGACTTGCTGTGATAAATGGAACCATGAATTTTGCTGTTTACCAAAATATCCTAAAGGAGAACGTCCGACCATCTGTTAGAGACCTCAAGCTGAAGCAAGGCCTTGTCAACACCCTGAGCTGAATCCAATTGAAATGCACTGGCATATATATATAAATAATTATGAGTGGAACAGTCTCGAGCTGCACACATCACATATTGTATAATAGCCTAGGTGGAGTTAAGCCAAAAGCTAACTGTGAGACAAAACAATCTAATATAGAACCAACACCAACATGAACACCATGGCAGACCCACCAAAGAAACCTAAAAGGGTTGTGTTAGAGCAGGGGTCACCAATCTCGGTCCTGGAGGGCCGGTGTCCCTGCAGGGTTTAGCTCCAACTTGCCTCAACACACCTGTCTGGGTGTTTCAAGTATACCCAGTAAGACCTTGATTAGCTTGTGCAGGTGTGTTTGATTAGGGTTGGAGCTAAAATCTGCAGGACACCGGACCTCCAGGAACAAGTTTGGTGACCCCTGTGTTAGAGGAAGCTAAAAAGAAGAGTCAGATTGTATTAATTAATCCTTTGTGGGGGAAAAAACCCTGAATCTTCACATAGTGATGCTTGAGTTCTCTCTCTTCAAAAAAGACAAAGAAAGGGGAAATATTATGTCCATTGACCTGAACTGACCCCAAACAATGGAAAAAATAAAACCTGATCTGAATTGTTTCATGACATTTCAGAAGCAGTGTATAAATGTGACTGACACAACCTAAAGTTTATTTATTCTTTAGCATGCAAAAATTTCAGATGAAAATTTTTTTATTTTATAATATAAGTTTAGCGATTGGACAAGTTCGAACTGACCGAATATGGATTTGTATCAAACAGGCTTACACTCAATGGCACGAGCTAAAAGTCAACTGGCTTCCATGTGATGATATTTGTTGATCATAGTATATTTTAACCCAAGTTATTTTTCCAGGTCTGTGCACATGGTTTGCAAATGAAGTTTCAGTTCACGCCGGTTGTGTCAGTTTAGTCAACAAATGCACGTGAGTTACGCAGCCCACGGGGAAGTGCAACTACGACACTGGGGATTGGAATTATCAACCACAAGGAGACTTCTATAGTGCTGATTACAGTTCACCCAAAATGAAAATGTGATGCTAATTTACACACTATCAAACCATTGAAGATGCAGAGGACTTTTATATTCATTTGAACATCATAAAATATTTTTATCTGAAACTGCGCAAGTACCTAGCAATCAGGGTGAACTGTTACTGCCACTTTGAGAGTTAAATATATATATATATATATATATATATATATATACAGGGTAACCAAAATGAATACCTTTGGCTCCTGACAAAACATTATGAAGTGAAGATTTATTCACAACAGAGATGGAGGATTGCGTGTTTTATTGTTTGTCAAAATTTGTTAGTATTTTATTAATGAAAAAATCCTCACTGTTAAAATAATAGTTTTTAATGTCCCAGCGGCAGTCTATAAATGACCGCAGTATCATGATGAATGACCTAATCGAATTCAATCTCCCAACGCAGATGGGAAAACTAATGTTTTTTGACAAAAGGGACAGTTATCTTGTCAAAACTCATTGCTGATCTGGTCTAAATAAGCTTTTTTTATGGCAGCATCGCTGAAGCTGGATCTTAAAAGTACTTTCTGTCATGAGCAATCACGTAATCAGCAGAAAACACAGCGCCGCTGCGAAAACAGCACAGTTTACAAGTCTACAGTATCCAGGAGTTTGCTCGCTTTGACGTTTACAGACTCCGCACAGGGGGAAATTGGTCTCCTTTGGCTCAATTTAAGTGAGCAATGGAAGATGTGTGAACAATTTATGAGGGCTAAATGTATGAATGACAACACTATTGTTCTTTATCCTCAGGACGGGTGAGGGAGCGGATTTTAATAACACCATTTTGGACATTTAAGACACCTTTTGTTGTTTTACAGTTTAACCCTATCCTACGCTTTCCCCTCTCACATTCTCTCCTCTTCCACTGTCATCCATCATGCGTGTCGCTGGAGGTCACAAACCATCGATCAGTCTGTCGCTTTTAACATCACCTACTGCTCTCTCTTGTGTGCTAAATCAACTAATTTGTGTTAAGTCTAGATTGGAGTGATGATTACTAAAACGATGAGCTGTTCATTGATGTGTATACTAGTAGGATGTATGAGGTTGTTGTTTAGTCCAGTTTGAAAATGGTGTTGTGTGCACTTGATATTAGTGTGTACACAAACAAAACACGCACATCTCTTAGAAAGACAGAAAGAAAGAAAGAAAGAAAGAAAGAAAGAAAGAAAGAAAGAAAGAAAGAAAG
>CAIGQW010055024.1:2083680-2096671 GCA_903798125.1 Danio choprae
TGGTGAAGTTCTAATAAATAACTGCCAGAGTGCAAAAAACATCCAGAGATAAAGCCATGCACGACTGGTGACAGGCTCACAGGACATTAGCTCATCAGTAGAAGGTCATAATTTGGCACAATGTGTGATTGATGTGTTTTTTAACTGTAGACAGATGTTCTGATGATCTCTAGAGTTTTTAACACACATTCTTTACTCTCACTAATTTCATGACATCACAACTGTTCATGGCCATAACAAACCACAGGTGCACCTGGACAGTGTGCTTACAACTCAACCGTCTGTGCCTAGACATAAGAGATTGTTGCAACCCAGGTTCATTGGAATTATGTACTCAGAGATACATTTTTGAGAACCAAGAAATATTTACTGGGGGCTACGTCTTTTTGCAGTTTTTGTTTTCTACAGACGGGACCAGATGCAGCCGACAAGAGGCAACAACACAGCGGGTTTTTGTCACCGCTAGTTCTTTGACACCGGCTTGGTGTGTCCCCGGCTATTCATAAACAGCTCAAACATATCTGCTTGGCACACAAGAACAAACCTGTTTTTTTTTTTTTTTTTTTTGTGGATGCTCCATACAATTCACATGATGCAAGAATAAACCGTACTAGTTATTGTCAGGGTTCTTACACCATTTGCTAACTTTTCCAGCACTTTACAACTGATTCATCAGAGTTCGCCACACCAGAATAAATCGCCAACTATTCCAGCGTATGTTCCACATAGTGGATGCCCTTCCAGCCGACAACTGTTCATGGCCATAACTCATGGCCATAACAAACCACAGGTGCACCTGGACAATGTGTTTACAACTCAATCGCCTGTGTCTAGACATAAGAGGTCACTGCATCCCAGGCTCATTGAAATTATGTGGTCAAGATACATTTTTGAGAACCAAAAAATATGTACCGGGGGCTACATCTTCTTGCAGTTTTAATTTTCTACAGACGGGACCAGATGCAGCCGACAAGAGGCAACAACACAGCCGGCTTTGACAAGCGGAATGAACCGGCAACCTTCTTGCTGTGAGGCGACAGTGCTAACCACTGAGCCACCATGCTGCCCTTATGTGTAATTAAAAAAAGATAGGAAGATCACGCTACAGGGACATGCGCAGAATCCAGTTTTCATTTTATGCAAAATGTTAATAATTATAAAAAACTTAATATTTATTACCTATTTAGTAGGATAACTTATCATGAAAGCCGCAATACTACATTTCCAAGCAGTTTCAAGCCCTTTATCCAAAATATAAGCACCTTTCAAATGCTAAATTAAAATGCAAGCTTTTCAAGGATTTCCAGCACCGGTAAGAACCCTGATTGTAGAAACTCAAATGTACCATGTGACACATAAGAATTAACCTCATTGGTTCTCACTTGTCAAGCAAGTAGTCAGGCTTTTACTCTGGCAGCTGCTTTATTTGAATCACACACCCAAAACTTGCCATTTGTCTACATATCTGCATTTTTCTTCTTTTAAGAGTTTGTCTAAATATTTGTGGCTTGAAAAAACAAACAGAAACCTGACAGGTTTGTACTGCAGAAAATCTGAAACTACAGTGAAAATTTGAAAAATGCCCAACCAGCAAAAAAATGTCAAATTTAACTTTCCTTGTGTCAGATTGGGCTGTCAATCATACGTGACATCTTCACTCATCGATTGTCACCATGTTTACAAATCCACATGTTCTTCATCCCCAATGCTTTGGTTTCTCATCTCACTGTTTTTGTGAGTAAGTCTTGCATGTTTTTCTATACTGGAGTAATTTCCCTGTCTGGATTCTGTTTATAATTTCGAGTTCATGATCCTAATCTGTATCTTTGACTTCTTGCTTTGAACGTCGCTCGTATGTTTGGATTATTGGATTACGTCAGCACTGAATTTGGAACTGATTTATTGATTACTGAATCTAGACTGCAGATATAGCTTTGAAGCTTTAATTATTCACAGAGGGGATAATCATGTCATGTTACTGTAGGCAATACTTTGAATCTGTAATCCATTCTGGGCCATCCATTCATCATCCAAAAATGTCAACTTTTTAAACTAAAAATGGAAAACTTTTTGGTCATTCATTTACACAATAACTGCAGTTTTTGGTGCCTTCAAAGTGCAAGTTATTGAAAGCAATACCATTATCATCTCAGTGTGAACTTAAAAAACTTAATTTTGTGAGAAATAAAAGTGTATTCTGTTTATATACATAGTTTATACAGTTTGGCCACCCCTGATAATCTTCATAATCGCAAGCCATAGCCTTTCAAATCAACAATTTCATTTGGATATATTTTATACCCTAGGGAAAAAGCAACATTTCAGTTCTGAAAACATTTATTTAATCAATAAATGCAATGCAATTTAAGTCATAACAGACAGGAGCAAAAATTTGGACACCCCAACAGAACAATGATATCAATCTTTTGTAGAGCCACCTGAAATAAAAGCCTGTAGACGCTTCTTATAGCCAAGCAAAAGTCCCTGAATTCTTGCTGAAGGCATTTTGGGCCATTCTACCTTGCAAAATTTCTCCAGTTCAGTCAGATTTGATGGGTGTCGAGCGTGAACGGTCCTTTTCAAATTAATCCATAGATTTCTGATGATGTTCAAGTCTGGGGACTGGGATGGCCATTCAAGAACACTGTATTGTGTCTGAGGATAAATTCCTTGGTAGATCTGGAACTGTGCTTTTGGTCATGGTCCTGCTAAAACATCCAACCCTGCTGTAACTTCAGCCTCTTGAATGGTTCCTGAACATTGTTCTTTAAATTCTGCTGATACTGGGTGGAATACATGCGACCTTTAACTTTGACAAAGTTTCCAATACCTGTACTTGCCACACATCTGCACAGCATGATGGACCCTCCACCATATTTTACAGTAGGGAGCAGGTTCTTCTCCTGGAATGCTGTGTTCTGTTCCGCCATGCAAAGCGCCTATGGTTGTGGCTTCTGTCCACAGTATATTTTTCCAAAATGATTCAGGCTTGTCAGGCTTCTTCTGCATCACCAGTGCGCTGGACTGTGGAATGATGTACAATGACATTATTAGCAGCAAGATGTTCCTGCAGCTTTTTGGAGGTGGTCTGTGGTTTGTCTGTGACCATTCTAACCATTCTTCACCTTTGCCTTTCAGATATTTTTCTTGGTCTACCACATCTTTCCTTCACAAGAACTGTTCCTGTGGCCTTCCATTTTCTTACTATATTTCTGACTGTGGAGATAGAGACTTTAAACCTTTGGGATAGCTTTTTGCATCCTTCTCCTAATTGTTGGTGAATTATCCTAGTTTTTAGGTCATTAGGAAGTTCTTTTGGGGTTTCCATGTTGCTACGTTCTGGTTCACAATAAGGAGAAGCACAACTAGTAATCGGCTATCTTAAATATCCTTTTTCATTATTGCTTGCACCCGTGTTAGGATTGTTAAGGTTACTGAGTCACCCAAATCTATTTTGTGTTGTAATCAATCAGCATTATGTGACTACAGGCTTTGAAATTCACACAAAAGAGAGGATGCCCAAACTTTTGCGTAGCCTATTTTTCAGTTTCAATTTAATTTCAGACATCTTAATACTGCTACACTACGTATTTCTGTCTGAAAAAGATGAGATTATCAAGCTTTCTCTAGAAACCGATTGGCATTTCACTGTGATCTTCTCTTATAAAGAAAGAGCACATAATTATGTAGCCACAGAGGGGTGCCCAAATTTTTGCATAAAACTGTATATGAGTACTTGACCACCAAAAGGTATGTGATGGACTTTAACAGGACCAAGTGCATTGTGTTCCTTTACAAAGTGATATTGGCAACATTGACTAGCCTGCCTACAGAATACAGTGGTTTTTACAGATTTTTACTTTGCACAGTACTTTACGTGAACAGGTACAAAATTGTTATCTGTGCACAAAACATAAACACATTTTTAGTACAATATTTAGTACATTGCTGTGTCAATGTACCTTCAGACTCAAACACTTTGATGAGAGTCAATGAATGTTTAACTATAATAGATTGTAAGTTTATCAACTTCATTTGTTTTTAAGGCCTGTGAGCTTTTCAAGAAAGTTTAAAGAATTCAGGGACAAACATTATAACATTTAGGGGTTTAACAAAGATTAATCCTATTGAATTATTTGTACAATGAAGACTATGTAGTGATGTTTTACATTTGATTATTCAATTTCTGTACTTGAACAGGCAGCTTGGTGGCTCAGTGGTTAGCACTGTCGCCTCACAGCAGGGAGGTCGCTGGTTCGAGCCCCGGCTAGGTCAGTTGGCATTTCTGTGGGGACTTTGCATGTTCTCCCTGTGTTCGTGTGGGTCATTCCGCTGTGGCGACTCCTGATAAATAAAGGGACTAAGCCGAAGGAAAATGATTGAATGAATGTACCTGAACACTGTTAGATTCCCCCAGAAAATAATAAATCACTGTTGATTTAACTTTTATCTTTGCTCTATTGCATTTATCTGTGCTTGTAATTTGTTTATTGTATTTTATACATGATTCAGTCTCCTACAGAATCAACACAATTTGTCTAAAGTAATAAATTCTTTCCAAATAGAGCTATTCAAGCCATATGGTGTAATTGTTTTATTTAACACATTATACATGTGATAACAAAACCAGTGTTATGTTGCACTTTATTTGTAAGAAATGCAGTTATATAAAATAAAAAACACAAATTTAATATATTTAATCGTAAATGACGTCTTGTCTGTTCGATCCATAGAAAAAGTTTAGATCACTTGAAAATTCTTAGTTTAATCACAAGACCATCCCGCTACCCCAATTACAACAGTCCACCAGCAGAGGTCACTGTTACCTCACTATTGACCTCTGTCGCCATGATTACCTTATGCATTTGTCCTTAAATATATGAGTGCAGTATACAGTCGTGGCCAAAAGTTTTGAGAATGACACAAATATTAGGTTTCACAAAGTTTGCTGATAAATTGCTTTTAGATCTTTGTTTCAGTTGTTTCTGTGTTACTGAAATATAATTATAATGCTCTCAATCAACTTCTGGGCCAAATCCAGACTGATAGCAACCCATTCTTTCATAATCACTTCTTGGAGTTTGTCAGAATTAGTGGGTTTTTGTTTGTCCACCTGCCTCTTGAGGATTGACCACAATGGGATTATGGTTCTCAATGGGATTAAGCTCTGGGCAGTTTCCAGGCCATGGACCCATATTTTAAAGTTTTGCTCCCCGAGCCACTTGCTCCATTGTGCTGGAAAATGCATTGTTCTTCACCAAACTGTTGGATTGTTGGAAGAAGTTGCTGTTGGAGGGTGTTTTGGTACCGTTCTTTATTCATGGCTGTGTTTTTGGGCAAAATTGTGAGTGAGCCCACTCCTTTGGATGAGAAGCAACCCCACACATGAATGGTCTCAGGATGCTTTACTGTTGGCATGACACAGAACTGATGGTAGCGCTTACCTTTTCTTCTCTGGACAAGCCTTTTTCCAGATGCCCCAAACAATTGGAAAGGGGCTTCATCAGAGAATATGACTTTGCCCCAGTCCTCAGCAGTCCATTCACCATACTTTTTGCAGAAGATCAATCTGTCCCTGATGTTTTTTTTGGAGAGAAGTGGCTTCTTTGCTTCCAAAAGTCTTCGCCTCACTGTGTATGCAGATGCGCTCACACCTGCCTGCTGCCATTCCTGAGCAAGCTCTACACTGGTGGCACTCCGATCCCGCAGCTGAATCCTCCTTAGGAGACGTTCCTGGCGCTTACTGGACTTTCTTGGACACCCTGAAGCCTTCTTAACAAGAATTGAACCTCTTTTCTTAAAGTTCTTGATGATGATATAAATTGTTGATTTAGGTGCAATCTTAGTAGCCACAATATCCTTGCCTGTGAAGCCATTCTTATGCAACGCAATGATGGCTGCACGCGTTTCTTTGCAGGTCACTATGGTTAACAATGGAAGAACAATGATTTCAAGCATCACCCTCCTTTAAACATGTCAAATCTGCAATTCTAACCCAATCAGCCTGACATAATGATCTCCAGCCTTGTGCTCATCAACATTCTCACCTAGTTAACAAGAAGATTACTGAAATGATCTCAGCAGATCCTTTAATGACAGCAATGAAATGCATTCATTTTCATTTCGGCTTAGTCCCTTTATTAATCTGTGGTCGCCACAGCAAAATGAACCGCCAACTTATCCAGCATATGTTTTACGCAGCGGACGCCCTTCCAGCTGCAACCCATCACTGGGAAACATCCATTTACACTCATACACTACGAACAATTTTAGCTTACCCAATTCACCTATAGCACATGTCTTTGGACTTGTGGGGGAAACCGGAGCACCTGGAGGAAACACACGCAAACACAGGGAGAACATGCAAACTCCACACAGAAACGTCAACTGACCCAGTCGGGGCTCGAACCAGCGACCTTCTTGCTGTGAAGCGATTGTGCTACCCACTGCACCACCGTGCTGCCCGCAATGAAATGCAGTGGAAAGTTAATTTTCATGGCAAAGAAGGACTATGCAATTCAGCTGATCACTCTTCATAACATTCTGGAGTATATGCAAATTGCTATTATAAAAACTTAAGCAGCAACTTTTCCAATTTCCAATATTTGTGACTTTCTCAAAACTTTTGGCCACGACTGTACCATATATAAATATGACACGAATGAATTTATTTAAAAAAAAATTAAGAGTCCCCTCTCAGTTCCTCTGGATTTATACAATTTATTAGGTTTAAGTAAATCTTAATTTTTTAATGCTTTAAAAAGAAAATGACATGTTTTACTCAAATCACTGAAAAAAAAAGATTAATTGGATTTACTTTTTTTTAAAGGTAACTGGCTGCAAACTATTTATATGGGCTGAATTTACACAAACAAATAAAATGTAGTAATGTTCAACTTAATTTGTTTGTTTAAATTCAGTCCATATAAATTTTTTGCAATCAGTTTAGCATAACACAATTTGTAAATCCAATTAATCATTTTTTTCAGTGTATTGTCGTTTACAGTGTTTTATTAATGCTATTAACATTTTACTTAAACCAATACCTTCAAAATCTAGTAAAACCCAGAGAAACTAAGAATTCTCAAGTAATTTAAACTTTTTCTATGGATCAAAACGATAAGCCATCATTTACGATGAAATGTATGACATTTGTGTTTTTATTTCATATAACTGTTACACTGACAGATGATAAATTACATAGTAACAGGTGTAAAAAGTACACCAAATGTTACACAAGTGAAAGTACAAATACTGAGTGAAAATGTTACTTTCATTCTAGTGGGTAGACACTGCCCAGTGAGATGCTGCACATCTTGGGTTCAAAACTTGCAAGCAAAACATTTCTATTAGCAAGTAAAGATTTTAGATCTTTAAATTGATTTTAGATCTTTAAATGATTTTAGATCAGTTCTGCTATCAAAAAGTGATAGCAGAACTGAGAGCAAATTTTACAGTTGCATAAAGAAAAGTGTTTTGTTTTTTTTTGTCATGCAATATTTTTTGCAATTATTATTTTGCACTATATGTAATATTTTCCTATTTCAATTATTATTATAATTCGCTTGAGTACACGAATCTAACTTCAGTATCAGCTAAGAAATATACTCGAGAAAAAGTCAAAATCCACATTAAAATTGTACTTAGATAAAAAAAAAAAAAAAAGAAAAAGTATACAGCAAGAATTGTTCTTGCTTTAATGTAAGGTGACCTTGAGTGTCAAGAAATTATTATTATTATTTAGAATGAAAACTAGAGATTCTTGTTTAAGCTTTTAATCACTCACAACACAAAGTGAATGAACTACATGCAATGCTATATCCTACTTTAGAACTGTTTGTATTTAATTGTATTTAACTATCAAACTACAAGACACGACTTATGCCAGTATGATACACAAAGTTGTAAAGCCTCTGATTTAACTTAAACAGAAGCTGATATCAGAATTATGAGGATCAAGCCTGTTTTTGGGACTGAAAAGCAAAAAAAAATGATATTTTCTTATTGAGTGGGAAACATACATTTTTATCATTAATTAAACCTTACTAAAAGAAAAGAATTTGCTATATACGGCCACCGGTGCTCTTGATTCTATGGAAGATTTTGGACTGAGTTCCCTGATGAATCGCATTTGTCCTCCATTTTCTGCCACTGACTGACTGTTATAGGCTGCATTAGAAAGCTTGTTGCCTCACTGCCCTATCAGGCAATGACTCTGGAGGCGTACACGAAGGCATCTCGAAAAACTGATTTCTGACAGACTTTTGAGACAGAATAACTATTTAATCACATACAACAAAACAGAGAGGTTTGGGGATGATAACTAAGGAATTACTAATATATATATATTTATTTATATATATAAATGGAGGGCAATGCTGAATAATTTACACACTGTGGTAGCCTATTAAACTTTTAATTTTATATTTGTAACATTTAGTTTTAATTACATCCTTGTATGTTTACATATTAGCCCAATGTAGTCTCTTTGCTGTTAAATCTATATAATCTTATCAAAAGCCACTGATCAATAAAGCATGAATCTCTATTGTAGATCAGTGAACTAAACTAAAATATGCCATGGTAATAACGTTTGGTCAAATTCAATGGTAAAGGCTACTATCTTTAAAAAAATTTAATTCATCAAAACCTACTAAAGATAAAAACAAAACTTATAAGATGTAAGGGGGATCCTGACGTAGGCTAATTTAATAGTTTTAATATAGTAACTATTAACTGAGGCAACTATTGTGGTAAATTTTGTTGGTTACTAGTATGGTAATATTACCATAGCGCATGTAAACGGCTAATTTAGGAACAGCGACTGAATGAATGCCAATGGTGTAGTCTACGTCACTAAAAAGCAGTGTGTAACTTAAGTAAAGGGGGAACAGTGAGGGTGTAGCTCTACTTGCCAGCATTGTTAAATATAAGAGGTTAACATGAAGACCACTGTAGAGTCCTCCCAGCCGTTCTGAAAACAGGAGAAACAGAATCTCCGGAAAGATAAAGTCCATTATCAACGGCATATCGGCGGCAGCAGGAGAATAAGTGCCATTTGTTTGTTTTAGCGCCGAAACCTGAGACCAGGAAACAACATAACGTCACGATTGGCACTTGGAAATAATAATTTAACAAATGAAGTAAGTGTTTTTTGTATTAAATTCTTAATTTTTTTTACTTTAACATACAGGTTTTATTCATTAAAACCGAACCCGAGTTTTTGAAGGTTGACTGGTTCATCGGTAGACAAGTGTAAATAGAGACTTTGGTATACTATGGTACTACAAATACAGACACGTGGCGATGTGGAGTCTGACTGCAGTTTTCTGGGTTTTATTTGCGTTTTTTCTCAAGCATGCCCTTTTCATTAACCTTAAAATGCCCTTCGTATTTTAAATGAGCTAAATTTTCTTTTATATAAGTGAAATTTCTATTTTATACCCGGTGTATGTGTCAGGCGTGTTTTATTGTAACATTAGTTTAGGGACTCATGTGGCGCAGTCTTGAGCATCTCACTGGCTGGAGAAAGTTTGCTTAAAGTCGACTTTCTAAACCCGTTCTTACACAGACAGATAGATAGATAGGCAGATGGATGGATGGGTGGATGGATGGGCTATAGAAAGCCAAAGCTTTTGTTCTGAGGGAAAACCGAGAGGGCAAAATGATCAGAATTTTAGGCTCCGGAAGGGAAATCCTTAAACCAGGAAACCATTTCCCCGGCTGAATGGCTCAGTTTTGGATATTCAGTGGTGAATCGAGTCGATTGGTACACGCGGGACTTTTTTTGTCCATTGTTCATGGAAATGGTGCATACACACAACACAAAGTTTGTAGTAAGGAATAAATGTGTAATTTTTCTTTTTGGTCACAACCAAACACACCACGTGTGAAACAAACGAGTGTTTTAGTAAATAAACGTAATAGTGTTTTGCATTTTGTTCCGACTTTTGTTAAGATTCATGAAGTGCATTTCAACCTTTGGAAAATGTATAAAAATCCTGTTTCCCCCCTGGGAGCTTGGATAATTTAAAAGACTTAGTTACTTATTAGAGAAGGAGACAAAAAGTTCATTCAAGGTCAAGGTAACAAATGGGAAGTTCAAAGCACACAATGTTATATATTTTAAACTTCTCACTTTTATAAACCTTAATTACAATACATCCTTTTCTATAAAGTTTATATACAGAGTCTGCTCTTTCATATGTACACACAGGACCAAGGGTAAAATTCACAGTAAATAATGGAACAAGCATTTTATAGGGGCCATCATCCATTTCAGTGCCCATAGAGATTAATGAACAGACGTACTTCAGAGGACCTTAGTGGTCCCTTGTATATACACATGCATCCTGAATATGAATCCTTCCAGTTCAATGAGCTGTTAATAGTTACTTTTTAACTGAGCCGCATATTTTGCACACCTGTGTTCCAGGAGGTTTACAGTAGATGCCAAATGTTTTCACTAAACATTATAATATGAACACCCCAAACTGTAAACAAAGACACAAGTGTAGCACATCATTATCAACTTCTCTTGGATATTTAGAATCTAAAAGCATGACACCACTGACCAAAAATAATACCTGCTTGGAAATGAATGTAGATTATTTTGAGCACGTGCCTTAACAGACCGTATGAGTTACAAAAAAAATCCTCCTGTAAGCTCGGCTTTTGAGGACAAAGACATCTAGTGGACTGTGTCTAATCGTGTTAAACACAACACGCTGAATCTATGTCCTGCTGAGATACTAACAGTTTCTTTCGTCTACTTTCTGTCCGCCTGCCTGTATTCTCCCTCCCCCACTCTAATCTCTATCTTTCTGTATTTATTGTGTGTGTGCGTGTGGATGTTAGTGGGGGTTTATATGTTATAGTGACCGGTCTTTTTCAGTCATGTCATGGGATAAGCCGACCTCGTTTACAAACAAAAACTTAGACCCACTAGCATCATCTGTGTCTTTGAAACATCATGCCCTGATTCAGTAACTAAACTAAAGGGTCTAATTTGTTATACATATATTCACGTGTGACTTGTTTCACTGGTGGTTACGGCAGATAGTTTTGCACATAGCAGCCAATGCAAATGGATTGGACACACCCATATTTAAAGAAGGCTTTTTGCGTGGTAGTAGTTGTAGCAAATATTTGGCGTGGCTCTTCCTTTTGCATCTTATTTAATCCCAGAGATTTCAAGAATGAAAATTGATGGGTGTTTCTACTATTAACTATTTCAAGCCTAGCAGTCTCACTGACATAATAAATGTACTAACAATCCCAACAGTGTACAATGGAACATGCTCAAAAATAAATAAATCGGAAACTTCGCAAAATTAAGTAATGTTTAATAGCCTTATGATTAAGCCAATTTCACAGTGCCTGTAACTAAGGAAACGGGAATGTGCTCTAATTTAATGGAAATCATTCATTAAGTACCGTTCAAAAGTCTGCGGTCTGCAAGAAAAACTCTTGAAAGACATTCATTCTTTTATTCATCACAAATGACATATTTTAGAAACGATTTCTACAAAGAGCAGAAGCAGCAATTCGGTTTTCAACATTGATGTTGATAAGAAATGTTTTATTTGAAAGCCCAAATTAGCATATTACAATGATTTCTGAGGTACTGAAGACTGGTGTATAGCTTTGACCTCACAGAGATTAGTTTTATTTTCAAATGCACTGAAATTAGAATTTAAAAAATATAATATTCCTCAGTATTTTTGATCAAACATCTTGAATTGCTTGGATTCATTGATCACAAATAAGAAAATACAGTGATGTTTGTGCATTATGCTATTTGCTTTGAGTTTGTCAATACTGAAAAGATTTGATTCTTCAGTACCTTTATGGAAAATGACTCAAACCTACAAAAACTGTCAATATACGCTATTTTAAAAACCTTTAAATTAAAATACTCAATAGGCCATGTAAGAAAATCAAGGTCAAAGTGTACTGAATTGTTGCTGTTGTTCTGCCAAAGAAACTGCAGTCATTACTTAAGCAAAGAATTAATTTCTGAAGTCGTATATCTTATGGAGCTATATGTTTACAGGCACCTGATTTGTTGTATTAAACCCTTCTGCTCTGTGTTTCACAGGGGAATGGCTCCCTCTCTCGAACAGGCGTTCAGAAGGCGCTGGTGGATGGCTGTCACAGCGGTGTTGGAGAATCTGCTGTGTTCAGCTGTGCTGTTGGGCTGGGGCTCTCTGCTCATCATGCTCAAAAGAGAGGGCTTTTACTCACACCTGTGCACAGGTAAATCCTCATAGAAGCCAAGCAGATGAGCAAAAACCAACACACCAATCACCCTAACTGAAGTCAGAAAAAGAAAACTGAGACAGTTCCTAAGAAACTTGAACTGCTTGGAGACTTTAAATCTTAATAAAGTCTCTGTCTCTGGCTTTCATTGACCTTCTCTTTTTCTTCCAGTAGAAAATAAGACTGAGAGTGTGAATGCTACTGGTGAAGAAGAAGAACGGCTGAGCTGTGTGGAACAGGAGGAAATGTTGAATTTGGGCTTTACCATTGGCTCATTTTTGCTCAGTGCCGCCACACTGCCATTGGGTATTCTCATGGATCGGTTTGGCCCCAGGCCACTCCGCCTTACTGGAAGGTGAACACACACTTTCAAATCAATGCAGTGTCACCACAATTTTTCATGAATGCACTTGTGCTATGTAGCACAGCATGACTCATGTTCATGCTAGAGCACTGCTCAAGAAACATTTTTATAGTATTACTCACATTCAATTCATTAAGTTATTTTACTCTTTCGTTGTGTTTTTATTTCTGTCTTGGTCTGTTCCATTTCTTTATCAGTATTATATTTTTTCTTTGTAGTGCGTGTTTTGCACTCTCTTGTATGATGATGTCTGCATCCGCGTATCAACCAGAAGGTGAGTACACAAACAGAAAGTAGAGCTCAAATTTAGTAAAAAAAAGTTACATTTTTATATATATATATATATATATATATATATATATATAT
>CAIGQW010055024.1:2097071-2114494 GCA_903798125.1 Danio choprae
CACTCATCAAAAAAAGAATGTGACTTTCCTTGTCTGGTTAGAGATGTGACCTGGCGTGGGAATGAATGACTATATATATCCGCTGCCCTCAGATAGCCCACCGCACTTATGCAGATTTCAACACACACTTATCCTTGTGCAGTCACATTGCTTTTCCAGAGCTGTTCAGGTATCGTCATGTCATGCATACTACACGACATGTGACAGCACACACTGGTTTAAAGTCAGTGACATTGAAAACACGGCATCTCTGTTGACGCTTACTACCTTACTACCAGCATGGGGACAAATAGTGTGTTCTGATATTAATCTGATTGCTATGTTTACACTGTTCCACTTTGTGGATGGATTTGATGTTATCGGAACAGTCTTGTAGTCATCAGCTTAATGACCTCCAAAACTTTGCATGTGATTTTTCTAAATTAACAAAGAACTTAATTCATTTAAGTCTATTTATAAGAAAGACACATTACAAATGAGCTCTCTTGAATTCCTACATATCCAGCAATTATATTAAGGCAAGAGTGATTTAAAACTTCTGAAGTCTCGAACTCTTCAGAGATCAATTTACCATCAGTGTACCTCCAAGGCTCTATGTTAGGCCCTTTCTTCTCTTCATTATATAAAACGTGGCGTCCATCATCCAAGCACATTCCTACCACTGCTATGCTGACAACACAACACTTTCCCAGTCTAATTTAATATAATCTCAGCAATGCTTTCCGCGGTCACTTGGTGGTTATAGCTGTATAATCTATTGTAATTATCTGTTTGTCTAGATTTTTCTGGAGGACTTTAGAAAAAACATCTAAAGTTGGTTCTCACAATGAACACAACCAAGATCTCCCTCAACTCTCTCTCTCTACAAACATCTGATAACGTTATTATAATGTTATTAGTAATGATGTTCAGTAACATTCCTTTTGCTACTGTGCCGATTGGCATCCTTCTGTAACAAGTTCCTTTAAGGGCGACTCTGCGTTTGTGTGTGAAAAGCACAAGGAAGTAAAAATGTGCTGTTTCACAGAAGTGTGCATGTGTTTTCTAACCTTTTCATTTCACACAGGGCAGTAAAACACACTCTCACACACCTGTTAACTTAGCAAGAGTCTGGAAATACAAGGCACTGCTCTGCAATTCTTGGAAAACGTGGAAAACAAATTTAATACCTATAGTCTCCAAACCAAGAATTTTGTAACTGAAATATGCAATATTTCAGTGTGCTCATTTTAAACTGATTATTGCTATGATTAGACATAATGTTGACTTTAGTTTGGACCATCCAGAACATTTTACCATCATTTTCTAATATGTGTGTGTGTGTGTGTATATATATATATATATATATATATATCTATCTACCTATCTACCTATCTACCTATCTACCTATCTATCTATCTATCTATCTATCTATCTATATCAGATTAATCATATCTAAAATAAAAGTTTGTTTTGACATAATATAGGTGTGTAAAGGTATTACATGTTTATTATTTATAAGTGATACACATGCACATTACATGCATAAAACTATGCAAATAATTTTGTTACATAGTTATTTAAATGTCTGTGTGTATGTGTAAATATATATATATATATATATGTATATATATATATATATATATATATATATATATATATATATAATTTGTATCATATACACAGTTTACATCTAAATATAAATAAACATTTTCTCAAATATATGGATGCCTGTGTGAAGTTATATATACATAGTAAATATACACAGTACACAGACTTAAATTGTCAAAAGAAACTTTTATTAATTACGATTAATTTTTGCCCAGCTCTAATACTTCTATATTTGTTGCAAGTGTGAGATCAGCTGCATTTGTTTTTTTTGTTTTGTTTTTTATTTCTCTCCTATAATGCTAATGACATTCTTTTCCTCTTTCCTTTTGATAGCTGCCAAACATGTTTGGAAGTCTGAGCTCCACTGTCATGTCACTTATGATTGGCTCTTATGCGTCATCAGCGGTCACCTTCCCGGGAGTCAAGGTATTTTTTTGTGTGTAAATAAAGGTTAAACCAGTTTGACATGAACAGGCATTGAATCAAAGTCTGATGAAATGTTGCATCAGACTGAAAGAAATGTTTAAAACTCATTTCCTTAAAATGTATAGTATAAAGGCTGAGGTTATTCATTCATTCAGTTTTTTTTTGTGTTATGATTGTGTATCATTAGCGTAAAATTGGGTCCCATTTAAATTATTTGAACTGCCTCTGATGTTCTAATGCTAATCTAAAGAGCAAGTTGTTTTCAGAAATATTTCTTTAATGTTAATTTGAGTAATGTTTAATGTTATTGTAATGTAGAATAAATGCATTCAATATAAACCATATCATTTATAAATTAAATGCCATTTTGTAACCACTAAAACTAAGGGGGAACTGATAGATAGATAGATAGATAGATAGATAGATAGATAGATAGATAGATTATAGTAAAGATTTATAGTAAAAGCAGTCAATTATGCATAATCACTGGAAAAAATCCTAAACCTAATTCTAACCTTATGGCTAATTAATATTACTCAGTATACCATAATAAAGAGGACACAGCAAAATAAAATGTAACCCATATTACCAAATAATAGATGTTACATACACTTTCTTTAGTCTTATTTAGACCAATTACCATCAGCCAGAGTCAGCAGACAAGTAAAATCATTTTCCCTCCATTCAAGCGTGTTATATAAATTGAAGAAGAGAAAAACTCATCAATATTGCATCTTCTCTTTGTGTCGCCCCCTTTTTTTTTTCTCCAGCTGATATATGATGCAGGGGTATCATTTACCCTTATCATGTGGATGTGGGCAGGCCTTGCAGGTCTGGTCTTCCTCAACTGTTTCCTTAACTGGCCAGAAAAAGGATTTGCAACACCAGAAGAGATTGAAAAGTTAGTAAAACTTTTTTGCAGTCTCAAAGCTTGGTCACATACTCATTTAACGTAATCTTGTAAACCTTTATGACTTTCATAAGGAAATATTTTGAAGAATGTTGGTTATTGAGCAGTTCCCATTGCCTTAAATTGTACAGTCAGAATATAAATTGGATGTCAATGAAAACCAAAACTGTTTGGTTACCAACATTTTTCAAGTGATAAATGAGGGGAGTAAATGATTATAAAGTATTTAATTTTTGGGTGAACTGCCAGTTTAAGCTGCATAAACCTTGAAGATTATTCATTGTTTCTTCTTTTTTCTGACCATTTATTAGGAAAAAGATACATGAAGCTGAAAATCACAAACTGGCTCCAGCTGAAGCGGCGACAGGAGAAACCGACAAGCCTGCTCTGCCTCAGGATACACAAAGTGAGACTCTTTGCGACAAAGTGATAGATTCTGAGATGATTTGTTACACTTGTGTGAATGTGTAGTTGAAGATGTGCCCTGGCCTCATAAATCTAATGTACAAACTTCTGGAAATGTCTCAGCTGCTTCTATACCATTCCGTCGCTCCGTGTTTTCTCCCATCTTCCTGTGGAGTCTGATCACTATGGGGATGACCCAGCTTAGAATCATCTTCTTTATGGGAGCCATGAACAAGATGCTGGAATTCATGGTAACTCATGGAGACCTGCACCGTAAGCGAAGCATTAGAACTTGCACACCATCTCTCAATGTATTAAGGTTGGCTTCTGTTTAGGTGACTTAAAAATGCTTCTGTCTTGTTTAGCCTCTGAAGACCTGCAGCATTCAGCTAAGGAGAATGGTGAGATATTTAAATGTAACTTTGAATGAAACCGATAACATGCTTCTGAGCAATCTGAGCAGGAAATCTGCATTAAACACACGCTAATTAAATCTGTGTTTTTATCTTCAGTGAGTTTCTACTCCTCCATCTTTGGCACACTGCAGCTCTTGTGTCTCGTCACATGCCCTCTGATTGGATACATCATGGACTGGAAGATGAAAGAGTGCGAAGTGGATCAGGCAGTGAAGGGAGAAAAAAGGTCAGTTTTGCTTTAGCAACGTTGCGTAACAAACTGTAGTTTATAGTAATGATGTAATGACTTCTCTGAACCATGACTTCAAAAACAGGTATTTGTTACAGTGTATCCAAGCATACTATTCCTTCACAAAAATCTATTTTTTTCTTAAACAGCGGTGTACCATAACAATTGTCCTTTTAATCATGTCACATAAGCAATTTTACATTTAATGTCTAAAAGCTAATTTAATAATTTACAATACATTCAGGCTTTTGTAACATTTTTTTTAAATCACAGATTAATTTTAATATGCAGTAATTAGTAATTAAGACATTATAAACATCAACATGTAGTGTAAATATTTAGGGATAAGGTGTCCTTGTTGTACATTTTTATGTACTTACTATAGTAATTAAAATTAATTATGCATAATTGCATACAATTAACCCTAGACTAAACCTCATCCTGACTCATCCCAACCATATAGTAAATGCATGTAATTAATTAATATTACTGTGTATTTAAAAGAATGGTTACACTGTGACAAGGACACCTTAAAAAGTGTAACCTAAACTTAATCTTTGTAGCAAACACTGAAATTGCTGCATTTTTGTTGTGTGCGTGCGTGCGTGTGTGTTATAAAATTTTATTCTCAGACACCACAGATAACAAACACTTGACATCCATTCTTGCCCTTAATGTTTTTCTTTGAGAAAAGAATTCTCACAATTTTGTTATTCAATTGATTGTGCATGGTTTAGATGACTCCATGAGCATTTATTGTTTTAATCAAAGAGGTTTGTACAAGTGTCTTAATGCCATTGTTTACTAGCTGTTCTTCCAGCAATTACATGATGTAAGATGTTCATGTTTATTTACTGCTATAACTAGTAGTAAAAAGGGAAGAATGATTGTTTACTTTTTTGCCCTGTAGCTTGTAATTTGACAGTTGAGACTTTGTTTCTCATTAAAGACAACAAAAGCATTCAAATAATTAGCTTATTAGAAGGTATATAATGTGCTATAATATCTAATGAAGGTAACGTTAAACTGAATACACTAAAAGATCAGTCTTGGGTGTTAGGAATCAATATTGATTAGTTAAAATCTACTGTATAAAACTAGATGCATTCAGGTTAAGTTCTGCAAGTGCAGGCATTAAAACAATACTGTATTTGTGTGGTACATAGGCATACAGAACATTTTCATTATTAATATGGTGTCATTTATAAATGACACAATCATTAAACAAAATGTCATTTTTGTGTTTTTGTCTCCTGCCAGAGCTGTTGCTGTACCCAAGCGTGACCGAAAGATCCAGAAACTGACCAATGCCATGAGAGCCTTCATCTTCACAAATATACTGCTCATTGTGTTTGGAATCCTCTCCCTCATAAACAACCTGCCTCTACAGGTATCAACTTAATACACTTTATTTGAAGATTAAAATGGATGTACATGTGCACAGTATTTAATTACAAATACTATTAAAATGATTGGGGTCTATAAAATGGCACATGATCCAACAGAAAGTATTCTAATAAGGCTACGTCTACACTAGTCCGAATAAATAGGTTTTTACACTATCATTTTAAAATATTTTCCGTCATCCACACTAAAACAACTGAAAATGCTTTCATTCATGTACTGCGCATTTGCACAGACATAAGACGCTTTAACCATCATCATATTCACCTTACGTTTATTTACTTTCCGTCTCTTTGAAATGTTGCTGCAAAATGTCACACCTGTGGTCTGCTTCCGCCGCTGAACAACAGCTCCCAGTAAACATTCCATGTCCTTTGAAGAGAGGCCATATGGAGCATGTACTAACTTAAATTAATCTTTAATAAAGCTGTCAAAATGGACAGCATCCAAAACATCTGCTTTACAATGGCATCCACCATGTTTGCTGAATTGGTCACATGACTAAAATGGTCATCGTCTTCCGTTTTCAGTCCACACTGCAACACAACTGCATTTTCAAATTGATCCGCTTTGGACAGCGTTTTAAAAAATATGTTTTTGTTTCCTAAAAATGCTGTCTCTGTGTGGACAGAAGGCCAAGACAGGGAGACAAATATGCATTTTTAAACAAAAATATATTTGTGTGGACCTGGCCTAAGCTGATTTGATACTCAAAATATTGTATTATGCCTGTTGAAAAGTTACTAAAACTGCATTTTTTTTATTATTATTTTTTAGAATTTCTTTTAATGAAGAACATTTTTATTTATTTAATACAGATTTTATTTTTTTTGGTAGTTGAATTGTAGTACTCATAACGGTCTCTCTATCTTTGTCCAGATTCTGACGTTTATTTTGCACACTATGGTTCGAGGATTCATTCACTCCTGCTGTGGAGGCATGTATGCTGCTGTGTGAGTACTAGAACATAAACACACCCTCAAGTACCTTTCATTTGCTATCATTAAACATCTTATTTAATCACACTTGCAAGTACAGACTTATCCTGCCCTTATAAAATCAGTGATAATAAAACAGGATCAGGTTTACGTGTGCAGAGTATGTGTATAATTCAAACAGTAACATGCATTAATTGGGTTTCTATTTATTTATTTTTTTTCTATTACAGCACAGGTGTCAAACTCAGGTTCTGGAGGGGCCGCAACTTTGCACAGTTTAGCTTTAATCCTAATTAGATACACCAGATCAAGCTAATAGAGTTCTCCAGGCTTGTTTGAAACCTACAGATAAAGCCACGGTCACACTAGAGTTGAGCATGCGGAATTCTGTCGTACGCACTGCGAAAAGGGGCGGGATTAAACAAGTCAATTAGATGTTAAAAATTAGTGCGATTGCTCCATAATTGAAATTTCTGTACATAGAGGTCATGTTTTGATCTTCGATTTGTCTCACGCAATCATGTGTTAATCGATTTTCGCAGGTCAGAGTTCACCAAGCTTGAACTTTCCAATGCAGCAACATGCGAAACTTGTTACACAAGCTTGCATTTCCGGTCTGCTGCATTCGCATGCGTATGAATGGACGTCTGTGGGGCAAAAGGTGTCGTGTGACCACAGCTTAAGTGTGTTAAAGCAGGGTTGGAACTAAACTGCAGGACAGAGTTTGACACCTCTGTTCTACAAAGTTTCATTAACCAAAGTTGTGCATTAACCAATGTTATGATGAATTTTAATGTGTCATATTTCTAATAAAAGGAGACAAAGATGTGTTATTTAAGCATAAATGGCTTAAACCTGTACGCATCCATGTATAAGGTGTTTCTGCGAGATTATAGGACATGAATTCAGAATTTCCAGTTGAATAAATCAACATTCTCATTTATTTATTTTTAGTTATGCTATGCCATTGAGCCTCATTAAGTCCAAGGGAGCTGGTTTGTGAAAATAAATGCAAAGCTTTATAGATAAAGAATGATTATGTGACTTGCATAAGCCATGTGCCATATAAATGTGGGGGAAAAATGTTTCCATTGTAGTTATGCGAAATATTCCTTTTTCACATTGGCTGAAAAAACACCTCATGTCAGCGTAAAATCTGGCCAGTCAGAGAAAATATGGGCTTTTAGGAAGGAGTGACATATAAAGAGCATTTCACAGAGACTAGGAATAAGTAATGTGGAAAAACAATGCGTTTTAACATTAAAGTACATTAACCTGTTCTCGACACGCACTCCCAGATGATTTTTAAATATTTTTTTTTTCAAATGGCACCCCATTGACAATGTTTCATTACAGTTATAAAATAAAGAATCCTGCTCCTACAACTTTCAGCTAAATGCCTCTTTCACAGGTACCCATCCAATCATTTTGGCACTCTGACCGGGCTGCAGTCTATGATCAGTGCTGTGGTGGCCCTGCTGCAGCAGCCCCTCTTCATGGTCATGGTGGGACCGCTACATGGAAATGCTTATTGGGTAAGAAATTATGTTCCTAAATCAGATGATGCTGTGCATATTTCAGTTTGTAGTTGTAATGTCAGACAGATTATATTTATGAGTTGAAAGGATGGGAACAGCCTCATAATTATTATTATTATTATTATTTAGTGGAAAACCCAGGATTTTCTTTAAACCCAGAGTTTCCAGCTATAATACAGTGGTAATATTTTGTACAAATGAATGCTTTTTGTCCTAATAAAGCACAAAATCTTGTCGTTGACTCGATTGATGCAGAATCATCATCAAAACCAAAACATTGAATATATCACTAACAACCATCATCCAGTTTAGACTTTAACTTTTCTTTCCTTTAATCAGATCAATCTGGGACTTCTGATCTTCTCATTCACCGGTTTCCTTTTGCCGGCATACTTGTTCTACCACCGCAGACAACTTCAGATAATGGCTAAAGGAAAAACAAGCGTGCACACTCCTGATGAAAACCAGGCTCTCACCAATGGGCACAGCAACGGCCACGTCCCGCAGGAGGCTTAATTCAATAATGGAGGATCACAGGACACCTCGCATTTCAACAGCAATGGCAACCCCAAAGCTAGATATGATAGACCTCCCCATTTCTGAAACATCTTCACTAAACACACAACTCCTTCATTTCTTTTTTTTTGGTTGTTGTATAGAAGACATTTGATTAAGTCAGTATTGTCTTGTATGATGATTAGCTTCGACTCAATGCGAGTCTGTATTGAAAAATCTCCAAATCTGCCCATCAAACTATGCATTTAAAAAAAAGGAAATCTATTTATTGGACTTTGCGCACGCTGGCTGTGATTGACAGACATGATCTACCTCGGTCTGTTTAGCTTCTGCTAATTCACCAAAGAGACTTGATTGATTGTGCGTATGACAGTGTCTGTTTTCTGTCTTTTTAGTCTATACTTGAAAACTTGAAAGACGATCAACACCAGCATTTCACGGAATACCAAAGACACTTCTGACGGAGCTTTTTAAAGTGTATCACTTTATTCTCCTCGCCTAATTCACTATGTTAAGTGTTATCCCAAAGCGGCAATATTTCAAGCAGATTTATTAAGATTTTTGAGCGACAGGAATGAACTTTTTTGTGTGTTCTGTGCATTATTCAGTTTCACAGACACTAAAAGGAAACGTATTTTTGTATTTCTGTTATTGTACCTTTATCTAATGAGCTTGATGTAGATGTGCTCTGTAAATAATGCTTTGATATTTACTTTTCTGTGCAGTGATGGTGGATTGGGCTTTTTGTAATGGTTGTGGTGGAGTCTAGAGAAACCAATGATGTGCTTATCGCAGTCTTCAAATGTCAGTATGCTTTTTACTATGTATTTGTGTGAAACTAGTGCCTTATGTTATTATTGAATGTCACAGTTTAGGGAAACGTGGGAAACCAAAGCCATTCTTGGATATGGATGTATTTGAAAAAGCCATAATGGAACTGCAAAAAATGTCACATCTGAAGTATCAAGGAAAAAACCAAAACAATAAAAGATGCATACAGTTATTGTGAATGGTCTCGAGGGACTTGTGTGTTATTGCTGGCCAACTTGAGGTTGTGATGGTCTTCGTGGAGTGTGCTGCCCTCTGCTGATACCTGCACAAACTAAACAGACGGAGCACTGTACACACTGTACACCAACCATACACTCCTTTTTTTTCTTGTTTTTTGTCAATTATTACTATTATAGTATTTAATAATATTTTAATCTGGCCCTCATTTGTATTGTCAAGTGCTGTCATTTTAATTTATTGTTTACAATTTTTATTTAGTTTTATTTTTGGATTAGTTTTAGTAACTTTAGTACTAATTCTTATAGTTCACAAAAAATGACAGTTTACTTACCATTTACTTTTTTTCTCTTTAACACAACATAAGATACTTTAAAAAGAGCCGGAAGCCTGTAACCATTGACTGCTGTAGTAAGAAAAACAAATACTATGGAAGTCGGTTGGTTTCGTTATTCATTAAAATGTGATTTTCTTTCTTGTTAAACACAAAAGAAGATAAAGGTTTGAAACAAGTCAAGGGTGAGTAAATTATGACAGAATTTTTATTTTTGGGTGAGCTATCCTTTAAAAAGGCTACACTTGTTTGTTTGTTTTTTAATATAAAAAGTGCATTTACATAAGATATGCCATATGGTATTACAATTACAGCTATACACAATGCTGGCTAGTGACCGCTTATGTTTACATGATTAAAAATAACAAAAGCAGGTAATTATTCCTTAACCCATATTAGTAATTCTTTCTCTCTTTTATAATAGTCCTATATAAAAACTGTACTATGAGTTTATCATTTTGCATTGGATACCTTAAACACACCTCACAATCAATTATACTTTTATTGTTGGTAAACTATTTTGAATAATTTACATTAATTTATATTGTCTGTTCATATAAAGCCTTCATAGGTGCTAAACCGTTTTTGTCAGTGACCTAAAATACTTAATTGGTCACTTTAAATAGTTGTAATATACAATATTTTACACAAAATGTACATTACTTCAATATTTTGATTATAATTAAATTATTAAAGTTTATAAATCAGCTCAAAGGGATAGTTCACCCCCCAAAAATGTAATTCTGTCATCATTTGCTCATCCTCTACTTATTCCAAACATGTTTGAGTTTATATTTCTGCTGTTGAACACATTGTCCATTTGCATCAACAGTATCCCACCAAGCAATTAATAGGCTAATTTGGGCTGTCAGTGTAAAAAAAATTAAAAATGTCTAAGAAATTACACTAATAATAATAGACATTATACATGCTTCACATGGTTATTTACTCATTTATGTGTATTTGATGACTATAGTTTTGCTTCTTAAACGTCCAGATTTCCGCTGACAGCCCAAATTTAGCCTTGTTTAGCTAAGACGTCTTTATTTAGACGTCTATTAGACAACTATTAGACATCGTTTAAACACACAAAAAATGCTTGCTGGGATTTTACTCAGTGAGAAGTACTGGCACGTTCAAACACTCATTCACAAAACGCAGAATACCTAATGGCAAACTCACCCTCGACACTCCCTCAACACGGAACGCTGTCCTTCCTGTCAAACCTCGTGCTGAATGTTTTGGTTGAAGGATGTCAATTCCGTAGTAAAGTTTGTTCCTTTTATTCACTGTCACGGTTTCCTGTGAGTCATTTAGTCACTGGGCTCTATTGTACTGACTCAATGTAAGAGACACTTGTCAGAAATGTTGTCCCGATAGACCCCCATTAGCAGCCATTCTGTGGCACACTTTCCCGCTAGAAGCTGTCAAATTAACCTACTTAAAAGCTTATTTCTACACACTTGAACTAATGACATTATCTGACGCACTTTTCACTTATTTCCTTTATTCAACACTGCGCCCTCTCCTGACTGGATTGTTTAACAAAATCCCACTCACATTATCTGCATCTTTATGGATATTTAATTTAGTCTCTTTCATATTTACTGTTTTTCCTTTCATAAATCACTGTGCATAAAAAATTGTTCCTCTCAGGGCCTTCAGAACCAAAAATGTCTCCTCTGAAGCCCCAAACCCGCAATATTTGATTGTCTGTGGGATTTAACCAGTACGAGCCATACATTCTTTGTTGGTAAGCCTTTTAAAGTTGACAAAGCTATTTTTAAAAGATGTCAGATTTATAATATTTTGCCTTTTTTTGTTAATAAGTTCGGCCTGTAGAACAAATAAACGTTTTCTTCCTGGTTTCTGATTTAGAGCACTGCAGGCCAGATGAATTCAAAGTATATAATTATAGTTATGTAGGCAAACTGGTATGGATAGGAGTTAGTTTTTTGTGTATACGTTTGTATGCGTGCGAGTGCTGTTATTGATATACTGCACAAAAAATCTAATCTACTTTTACCAGATGTAATCTTTCGTATATTGAATCGAGTATACTTTTTTAAGGCTGACGTTTTTTCTGCTTCTGTAAATTTGTACGTTTTTTTAATGAATAAATGAGATAGTATTTTAACAAAAATGTATTTAGATTATAGAAATATTTACCTATTTTATAAGTTCAGTACTTTACATGACTTTTTTTTAGGACTGGACATAAAATTCCAAAAATGATATTTAATAAATGTGATCAGACTACCGTAAGGGTTAACTAGCCTGGAATGTTTGCTCATATCACACTTTGCTGTGCGTTTTATTCTCCAGTGATGTACAAGAATTTGTTTTGGTTTTTAAGCTCTGTTATTGTGAACTACAATTTTTTTTTTTAAAAGAGTGTGTTTGAAGAATGTATGAAGAATAACAAAGTTTATTCATTGAGCTTTTCATCATAACCAGAAAAAGAAGTCAGAAATCATCAACAATCACACTAGTAAACATCAATCAAGCACACTAGTCCATATCAGAGTCTCGAACACTGTTCAACATTATTTCATGTGTGCAAACATACACACACAAACAAACACACACGCACGCACAACTGTTCTATCTCAGGCTGTTGCTGTTGGGTTGAGATCCAGTAAGACCAGGATGATCAGGACTGTGTCGATTCTAAGAGAAAAGAGGAAACAGACCAGGCAGATCTTTTAAATGCATTTACAAGACATAACAGGATGTACTACAAATGTGACAGATACAAGCAATAAACAATTCATTATTCCACACAATAAAGGCACTTCTAGCAGGATTCTGGGGAAAATATTCTACAATGTGCAGATCATAGATTTGATTTTGAATGCCACTGATATTGAGCATTTAATATTGTGTAATCATTTACACTGCAAAACAATCTAATAAACAAACACTGAGTATTATTGTCTTGTTTTCTATTGTGAATATGACATCAGTTGCTTAAATCAAGAAACATTTACTTGAGAAGCAAAATGACTATGGTTATTAAGTTTGAAAATGTATTAGGTTTTAGTAAATGATGGAAACAATGACTTTATTACTTTTTCAAGTTATCTCACACACATGCATACAGTTTACAGCATAAATGAGTACGACCCTTTTTGAACATTCAGATATGTATCCATTTCTCAGTGAATATAGACATGCAATATGTATTTTGGTGTATTAAGCTAATGTCTTTAGGAATAGAAAGATACAAAATGTTTCTCTTGATTAATTAATTTGGCTGTTTGTTTGTTAGATTAGTTCCAGTTTTAGCGCTAATGGATATGCACAACTATATTACTGTAAAATATTCATTTAAAAGTGAGATCCGCACGGGGTGCATTCATTAAGCTTATGCTCTATACACATCCTTTTTTTAATGCAAAATAAACAATTGAAATAATGTTTGTGTGAACCAAAAATGATAATTAATTATAAAGGGCAAAGTTCAAGGCTGCTCAGATGCTACACCGCAGCAAAGCTTCCTCCAATGTGAATATATTTAAGATTTGAATAATGTATTATTATCTATAAAAGAACATCCTCTAACATTCAGCCTTGTTCAACAATAACGCCGACTGTTTAGTTATTGTAAAATTGTGAGATTCTGCACCGCCACCTTTTTTTTCTTCTTGTCCTTCTTTTTCTTCTTGCGATCAGGGTCATTATCCCTCTTTTTCTTCTTCTTAGCGGGGTCAGGGTGGGTTTCTGCATTGGGAAAAGGGAGTTAACATGCATGTGGTGCAAAGAGAAAATATAGGAGGAAATAAAATGTAAAAATCCATGAGCTTTTGAAGTGACCTAGTGGTAGAGGATCCTGAGGGCGATGATGTCTGTGTTTGTGTTTGCTCTTCTTCTTTGGTGGCTGTATGTGCATCAGTCTGTACTGCTCTGGAAGCTGCAACACACACCAACACTATAAAGACGAAGCTCAAAGAACACATTTAGATTGCTTTAGAAAATATGCTGTCTACATCTTATATAAAAAGGGAGCTATTATGCAAAAATCACCTATATAAGGGGTTTAAACACAGTTGTGTGGCAACAGAGTGTAAATATAGCCAGCCTCTAGTTGTAAAAAAATATTAATTCTAGTTTTTATAATCACACTTCATAAAATCAGTCTGCAGAAATACTTTGATTGACATTCTCCCTTTGTACGTGTCAATCGAAGTGAGGGAAAGCCCTACCCATTAGTATAAATAGCCCTCTGTGAGAAGCAGCCATCCGTAATGACAGTTTTCACATCGTACCTGCATAAGATAACGTCAGCAACTAAGAGGCATTATAAATGTGGAGTTTTAGGATGCACAAATAAACACCTTCCTCTTCGGAGTCACTTCTTTTGACATTTTCAGTTTTTCAGAGATAACATTAGTCCTGTTTTGAACCTGCTGCTTTGCATAACATAGCTATGCTGAACCCCTTGCGTGGCTTTTTTTAATGAGACCATTATTTAGAATACATGCTTCAAAGTTTCCATTGCAATGCAGCTCGATGATTTAAACAATCGTTTTCATTTTTTGAACTTCACTATATTGTGAAATATCTAATATTTCAGTCTCACATATGTGTAACATTTATTTTGTCATTTAAACAGCTTAATAATAATCATGTTATATGCTCTATGACAGGTGATGGGCACTGCCTTGTTAACCTGTGCTTATAGATAGATCAGAGCTCCCAATCCCAATTCTACCCCTTAACCCTTCCCCTTAGCCCTAGTTTTGCACGTTCAAGTGAAGGGGTAGGGGTGTCCAATTCTCTATAGCTTGAAGGTGTAGGGCTAAGGGGAAGGGCTAGATAGCCCTTAAAACTTACATTTTCTTAGGACCACACTCAAAACCAAGGGGTAAGAAAATTTCCCAGAATACACTAGCTACAACGACAGCATGGCTGCACACAGATGTCAGGAGATGCACAAATTAGTATTTTTTTGTCATTATTACCATTTTTTTTTACAACAAACAAGCATATGATTTAATACATTCATAACCGCTTTCGTGCTTTACCATCATGCTTAAAAAAAATAAATAAATAAAAAAAAAAAAGCTAAAATAAAAACTGCAAAATTTCGCCATATATAATCCCTCATATTAACTCCTGTATATCAGTCCCACAACATACTTTCACATCTGACACTCAAATACCCTGTCAGAAAGGTCTAGTGGTTGAGAATGACCTTTTTACAGTCCTGGTATAATGTTAATGTTGTTTTCGTGCGTTTACATAGATGAATATGGCCACGGTGTAAATGCACAGTACAGTTACGATCTTATTGCCACATAATATATTGTTATGATAACATGTTATTGTTGTCTTCAGTGATTTCCTGAAGATAAATACCAAAAAATAACTGGAATAATTACAGCAGTCGCGATCATCGATCTCATATGAAGCAAGAGATCGCAATTACATATGAGGACGTGTGCAGGTGTTGTACTGCAGTCCCATTTCTTAGGGGTACATTTTGAAGCCCATCCCCTTCACACTCTGTTTCAAGGGCCAAGGGGATGAGGTACAAAAATAGAATTGGGATTGGGCCTAAAGTGGCTGTTTAACTGGGAGAAGAATAAATTAAACGTTCTATTAACCTACACAATGAATATCTGATTTGAATGACACATTTCCAATTAGGTTTAAAAATAACTATTCCTATTTCCATTGACTATTGCACATAATTTACAAACAATAATTGCTATGTTTTGCTTGTATTTATGTGTATTTAAATTTAAATTGTACCATTGACCTCCTCCTCTGACTCAGAGTTTCAAACCCCATTTGAAGGTGTATTATCATTGTCCATTTGTAATGAAAGTGATAATAATGCATCCTAATATCATGTGTAAATGGTCTGTGTTAGTGCATTGGTTTACCGGGCCAGTGTGTAGTCTAAATCCAGTGAGTAGAGCTCCTGTCAGCGGACTGAAAGAGTTTCCACAGACAGGAGGTTTCTCTATGAGAGAGCGCAGAGAACTGCCGTCCTGGACCCCTGGACAGTCTATCATACCTGCAAATATGAGAACATCTCACTGGCAAAATACTGTGATAATAATATTCCTTGGTATAGTAATATTTTATGCCAAAAATCTGCTTATCACCATTTGTGAAATTGATTTTCAATGAATTAACTGGATAGTAGGGCTGGGCACTAAACAAATGACGATCATTATTGCAATTACATTTTATGTTTATAAACTGGTAACAAGCATTCAATAAATTCAACATACCTCAATTTTCAGAGACATAGCTTAAGGCTAGTCCTAGATTATATTGTATGTTTGAGTCAAAACTGAAAAAGCTTGCAGTGAGATATGTTAAAAATATGTCAGTGCCATTGTTTTGTCCCCAGATGTAAACCAATGTATCTTTCCAAAGGCATTTTTATGAAAGCTGCTAAAATAACTTAACTTATCTTGCACGAATTTTATGTTAAATTTTATGCAAATGTGACTGACAGAAACATGGGGACAATGGTAAATTTATCTGTATTATATATTTGTAGTATTTATTTGTAAAATTTATTTATAATTTCATGTTTTTAATCAATTGATGTGAATAACAACTTAAACTTGCTATTTCCGAAGTATTTTTTTCTAAATAAATAACAGTTTTTAGCATAACAACTATTAAAGCTGTAGGTTCGACTGGGCTGAGGACAAGTACAATGACAGGGTTTGTACATTTGTAAAGTGTTTTTAATAAATTAATAAAAAAATCTGAGAACCAAACGAATGACATATTTCTTTATTTGAGATGAAATACTTTTTATTCACTGTATTTGTGTTTTAATTCAGGGACAGATAGTGTACGTTTCTGGTAAAATGTCCCTTAACTCAAAGTACCAAAACTTTTAGCAAAAACTTTTAACGTTACACTTAAAAGAAATGGAGATTTGACATTTATCATGATAATTATCGATATCAACTGATAATTAACATTTTATCGTTATGATAAACGTATACTCCTATATACTGAGAGCCTAACGTATACTCCTCTCAAACAAATATAACTGCATTACCTGGTAACTCTGGTAAAAAGTTGCTCAGTTTCTCCTTGACTTTCTTCCCACAGAACTTATTATACGCGTGTTCCAGATTATAATGCGTGATCAGGTTCGTGTTTCCCGTCAGGTCGTTTCCAACTGTATCAGAACAAACACAAAAGCTCATCCTTGTTATGATGTTTACTATGTTGCCTTTCGTAACATTTTCACAAACCACACACAAATCTTACTGCATTCCTACAGAAGTATTTACCGGGGAGTTCTCGTAGTAAATAAAAAGGTTCGTTCATAGCTCCGGGTTTTCGCAGGGGAGGCCCCTCATCCCCAAACTGTCCTGCAATCTGGGCTGCTACTGGCGCCTGGTTGGGCGGCATAGGCGGTGGAGGTTTTCCGGTAGCAAACCCCAACGCTGCTGGTCCAGAGGGCGGCTGTGTATCATTTTGTCCGAATAAGGTAGAAAATATTTCCGTCATGATATTTGAAACTAAACCATTTACATATTCTTATATAAAAAAAAGTACTAATAAAAGGCCCCACAAAACTGCCGGTTACCGGAGCTGTGTATACAAGCGAGCAGCTGTCCGGTGCATCACAGCGTCAACAGTAGCGTTACCGTAATGATTAGATCATAAACGCAATTAGCTTCTTTATAAAGTCAACCAATGCCCTCTAGTGCTATATATATATA
>CAIGQW010055024.1:2114894-2129851 GCA_903798125.1 Danio choprae
GCACCAGATAGTGTCAATGACTATTAGGCCATTAAAATATTAAATCTGCTTGATTTTACAAACTAATGAAGTTTTGTGAAATGTGTGTCATTTTCTGCACAAATACTCAAGTAATAAATATGAACACATGAGAGCTGGAACATGAGCATTATACAGCTTTATTTGTGAAAAACTATTGCCATATTACGCCAAATAAACATTTGATTTAGCTGAAATTATGAATGAACTTCATTACTGATGTACAGTAGAATATTTCTTAAAGTAATAATAACAAATTAAAACTTTATTTTTATATTTAAAAAAATAAAAAATAAATAAAAATAAAAAAATCACACAATTGCTCTTTCATATTCTAATTTAACAGGACAAACTGTTTGAGGAAAACATTAAATGTATTTTATAGGGTTCTTAAACTGTAACTTTTGCTTTTGTTAAATGATTTCTATAAATTGGACGTGCTTTTTTGTTTTAATTTTGTTATAATTCATAAAACATTTTTAAAACAAATAACTGAATTCAGAAAAATAGAAAAAATTTTTTTTCCAGAATTGTGACTTAATTATGTACAATGCCAAGTTTATTCAATAAAGTTTTTCGCAATTCAGAATTTTTTGTAATTGCTTTGAACTCCCAAATAACCAAACTTTTACCTATTTGTTTCCAGAACTAATGACTGCATAGAACTAATTTGTAACCACATTAACATTAATGCTCTTGTAACAATAGTAATTTTGTTTATTGTAATGGTTTTCTTCTTTGATATAGCATTAATCTGTGAACTCACCATGCAGCTTGTGCTGTTTCTTTAGCAAGCTCCTCCAGTTTATCTAACTCTTCAAACTTCACCTGCAGGTCTCCCTCCTCAACTACAGTGGCAATCTCTTTCTAAAGACACAAATCATCAGCCAAAACATTAGAAATATGATCAGAATCGATTCACAAATACACTGCTAACTTTAAGATATACTCTGACAATGTAAACTGCTGAATGTTACCTAGATTAATCAGTCCGATTACCCACGTACCATGCCTGTTGTGGGACATCTGAAGTTAATGTGAATAAAGAGTGTGCCTGGACCATATTTACACCAAAAATACAGAATTATTGGACATAATCAAGTCATTTTAAAGGATCTTCAAGACATACTTTCAGTCTTAATAAGGATTATGAATGGAGCATAATGCAATATGTACTATGGTGATGAACGACCTCTTTCACACACATAGTTTCTTATATTGCTTTAAGTAAATTAAGCAATAAAAAAATAATTATAGATGAAACAAAGATCTGGTCTAAGAATAAATGTATATTTTTAATTTACAGTAATGAGAATAAGATTTTTCCACTCTTTATATTGGTCATGCAAAATGTCTTGAGCTCAAGGTTTCCATAATAAAGTGATTCATTTATGGACCAGACATTTTGTCTGCTTCAAATTCAATATTTAGCATATAATTTAATGTTTCAAATAACTTGTGAAACTTACAAATGAAACTAACAAGTAGTCAATTTATTATATTTTAATACAATTTTAATAATTTATTAAAAATAATTAAATATAAAATAAAAAGTTTTAAATAATTTACTAATTGTTTTCTTTACTGTTTTCTTTGATGTACTTTGGATCGAATAAATGTAGGCTTGAAACATTGTATATTTATGTTAAAAAATACAAAACATACTTATTTTGGCCTGTTTATAAAAAAATTGACAAAAAAATAAATGACCATACATAACAATGTATTATATTTTAATAGACTAAATTAAATGGCATTTTGTAGATAACATTTTTAAAGACCAGTTTTAGAAGACTAATGTAGCAGTAAATAAATAAACTAAAGCTAAATTACTATGCTAGCCTACTTGAAACCCCTTTCAGTCATTGTAAAAAAAAAAGTATGTTAAGTAAAAAAAAAAAAAAAGTAATATTACAATTTAAAGGCTATCTTACTCTTTAAAAAAACGAAAATAAGGACACATTGTCATATTACGACCCTTAGTAAGGAAACTAGGTAACAAACTTTTTTTTTAAGTGACTTTGCATCCACCACATAAAACAAATGCCAGAGTAATTGGCGGTTCATTCCGTTGTTGTGACCATTGGTAAATGGGAGTGAGTGACTTTGGATTGTAATATATTAGGCTACTTTTTCCCCACACCTTTGACCTAATGGAACCATATATAAAATACCTTTCTGAGCCTAATGGAGTGAAACACTGTAAATATGACACAGACGTACAGTATAATGTGTATTATTACCTGTACTAATGTCTGCAGTTGACTGATGAACTGTTTGTGCATGACTTCGGTCAGCTGAGGGTTTTGCTTTGACAGTGGCTGGAAATAGTGAGAAAATCTGTCGAAACTGAGACAAAAAAAATCTTTGAACAGTGAACCTACTGAAGAAACAACCCGTTTTCATGCCAAAAAAAAGCTAAAGCAGAGCGAGTTTACCTGGCGTTGTCCAGCAGCCACTGCAGACTCTTCTCCATCACTTTACTGAAGAGTTTGAGTCTCGGTTTAGATTGAGAAGATTTAACCGAATCATTCCGACGAGTCGACGCTTGTGCAGAAACCTCACCAGCTTTATCCGCATTGCTTTTGGATGAAACCGATTCACTGCTCTTCTCAGACTCCTCCATGTTACCGCAAGCCGAGCTGTTGATATTTACAAAAGTCCCCGCCAAGAATACACTGCCGCAGTACGGCAAGTGAGCAGCTGCCGGTTCAAATCGTATTCTCGAAACGCGTTTCTCAGGACCGACGGGTCATATTTCTGCCATCAGCTGTCTATGATCTATTTCTAGTTTCTTCTCTCCCCTTCTTTTTCATTCACCACATGGGAGTCAATCTGTTTCAGGTCTGCAGCCATGAGTTTAATTAGAGGACTGATTTCCACTATTTACCATCTTCCAAAGATTTATAAATGGTTTTATCGGCCCTATTATTTCCTGTCACTATTGATGACTCTGGCGTTCGTCTTCGTGCGCTGCTGCCCGGGACTGTGTGAGCATTTACCGTCCCAGAGAGAGGACGGGGACTCCTGCGCCTTCGACTGGGTTAGTGCTGCACTTCACAGAGAAAGAGAAACTAACTCAAACTTATACTGAAACTTTTATTTTTGCTTTATTAACAAGCATGTACAGTTTCATTTTACAACAAAATCACTTAACATTCCTTAACAAGGATTAAATGATAAAAGAACTAAATAAAACAGGAGAGGTACATATTTATCAATTTACATACAAATATATTATATATTTTTTCTAATTTTGTTATTAAAAAAGTTGTTAAGTGCACTTTTGGTGCAGAAAATACATGTATACAAACATATTATAACATACATTAAGCGTTTTAATTGCTTATTTTTAGACTTAGAAACCACTTTTATATACTTTTTAAAAGTATCATTCATTATACTGTTATTTGAATATGGCCATTATAGACCTACTGCATAGTCTGTGCAGTTTCTGTAAACAGATGGAAAAAATACAATAATTCAGTGGTTATAATTATTATAACTTGTCATTTATATTATGTATATTTTTAAAAATCTATTTTACAACAAAAAGCCCATATATGAGGCCTCAACAAACTTCCTAGAGGCTTTAAAATGAGACAATCATTAAAATAAGCAAAAATATAGTTGATACTATTTTATAAAATAGTTTTTAACATTTTAGACTTAAAAGTATCATTAATGATACTGCCTTTTTAAAGAAAATATAGCCAATCGGCCTACTGCATGGTCTTTTTCTGTAAATAGATTTTTTAAAAATTGTACAATAATTCCATGGTTAAATTTGTTACAACTTGTCATAGTGTACTTTTTAAAAACTATTTTACAACAACAATAAAAAAACTAACCTAGGCCTCAACAAACTTTCAAGTGGCTAAAAAATGATTTAAAATGATTTAAAAGACAAACATTAAAATAAGATGAAAAAAACTAAATATTTAATACTATTTTGTTGATTTTTATACTAAATATATTAATATATAACTAAATAAATTCACACCAAAATTATGCTTAGCTCTAAATAATATTGAGTAGAATTTGTGATGCAGAGGACATGAAAAATGTGGGGTCTCAAAGTAAAAAACACTAAAAAATACACTATATTAAAAAAATACACTATAATAACACTATATTAACAGCTACATCAAATGTTAGCAATTAGCATGTCTAATTGAATTAAATGAAGTCTTTTATGCTCATATGACCTTATCTAATTTCCATTTTATTGTATTCATTCATTTATTCATTCATTCATTCATTCATTTTCCTTCGACGTAGTCCTTTTGTTCATCAGGGGTCGCCACAGCGGAATGAACTGCCAACGTATCCAGCATATTTTTTACACAGCGGATGCCCTTCCAGCTGCAACCCAGTACTGGGAAACACTCTTACACTCTCTTATTCACACACATACACTTCGGCCAATTTAGTTGATCCAATTCACCAATACTGCATGTCTTTGGACTGTGGGGGAAACCGGAGCACCCAGAGGAAACCCACGCGAACATGGGGAGAACATGCAAACTCCACACAGACATGCCAACTGACCCAGCCGGGACTCAAACCAGCAACTTTCTTGCTGTGAGGCGACAGTGCTAACCACTAAGCCACCGTGTTGCCCCCATTTTATTGTTTTTAATTTATTTTAAAATATAATTGAATTTAAAAACATTAATACATAACAGCTGGTAAAACAAATATACTTTTAATGTAAATAATATATTTTTACAAATAACTTTAAATGTCTTTATATATTTGCAAAATATATTTGCTTTTTATAGAGGGAGGTGGAGATTTTTATGTTTCTCGGTGCCATTGTCATGATGAAGAACCGCAGAGCTGGTACGTTTAACTTCAATAAATCATCATCACACAAACAGACAAGATATTCATGAATGGTATTCGCATTGGTTGTGGTTCATTTGAATTAGGGAGTGATATTCCTCTATCTGCTGTATTTCTTCCTCAGTAACTCTGGAGCAACATATAGGGAATATATTCCTCTTCAGTAAGGTGGCGAACGTGGTGCTGTTCTTTCGAGTGGATCTGAGATTCGGCCTGCTCTACCTCACGCTGTGTGTGGGTAAATAAATGATGGCAAACATGAAATTATGATTGTAAATTATTAAAGAGATGTGTAAATAAATAGAAGTATTAAAATAATTGAAACCATTTATAAAAATATCAGAACCGTGTAATAAATAATGTGCAATATTTGTTCTTTATTTCTCACTGCAGTGTTCTTGATCACATGTAAACCACCAGCCTACATGGGCCCTGAGAACATCAAATACTTCAGTGACTCTACTATAGATGTGAGTAAAGACTTTGTGTATTCTGTTAATATCTAGCATGTGGAAAAGTGTGTAACACCTAATTAAAAAAATACTATTTATATCAGTTTCTTTTCTTAATTTATAAATTTTGTTTATACTTTTTAATTTATTGTTAATGTATATTATTAAAATAGTTGCTGTCCATTCCCAATCTTTTAATGCTTTATTTTTTATACAGTATTGTAGTTCTTTTTTGTCAATTCTTCATCTTTTAATGATTTATTTTTTTATGTAATCTTAAAATAAAATTAGCTACGTCAACAAGCAAATCTTATACCTTACAATACACCTTAGCCTAAACTCTCTAAATAATAAGATAAACTAATCATCGTGCATGCTATTCTATATAATGTCAGGAGGAACTGCAGAGGGACAGTCGTGTCACATGGATTGTTGAGTTTTATGCCAACTGGTCTCCAGAATGTCAGTCATTTGCCCCTATTTTTGCTGACCTGTCACTTAAGTAAGTCACACACACACACACACACACACACACACACAAAAACACACACACACACACACACACACACGCACACATACATGCACTTGTACAGCTATCTTTATGTGGACTTCTTATAGTTGTAACAGTTTTTATACTGTACAGACTGTGTATTCTAATCCCCTACCCCTACACCCAACCCTCACATGAAGCAGTCTGCATTTTTACATTTTCAACTCAAAATACGTCATTCTATGGGATTTATGAGCTGTTTTCCTCATGGGGACCAAAAAAAAGTGTTACATTCATCCCCAGTCTCCGCCTAAATAAATAAAACCATGATTTAGTTTGATTAAAAAGCTTTTCTTGTTGGGCCTGAGGAATAATCCCACAGCGATTTTTGGAGTTCACTATGTAGGTTCTACAAGCACACACACTTATATACCTCTTCTTGACTTTGACTGTGTTTACAAGGTATACCTGTTTAGGTCTCAAATTTGGGAAAGTGGACATTGGTCATTATGGAGCAGTTGCTGAGAGGTAAAACGCATTCCTCCAGAGTGTCTTACGCTTAACAAAATAAAATGTTAGAAAAATAATGTTAGCACGGTCTTGTTAGTCTGTGCTAGTTCTGATGAACTCTGCGTTACTGTGCTCTTGTTCAGGTATAAGGTAAACCCGTCTCCTCTCTGCAAACAGCTGCCTTCTCTTCTGATGCTGCAGGCCGGCCGAGAGCTCATGCGCCGCCCTCTAGTGGACAAGAAGGGAAGAGCCGTGGGCTGGAATTTCACTGAGGTAAAACATGCACAAGTCAAACATCCAGGGTTGCCAAGTCTGCGGTTTTCTCATGGATTTGGCCTGATTTTAAAGTAAAAAAAAAAAAAAAAAAAAAGAAATATAAATTTGTAATCAATCTCTTTTGTTCTCTTCTCTTTTGATTTTGAATGATTTACTGGCCTTAGATCAACCTGTAAATTATCTATATTAATTAACAATAATAATAACAACAGGGGATACATAAAACATGTAATTTGCACTAATATTATGTGACTTAGATGAATACAGATGAATACATATTCATGGTAGATGAAATACAGATGAATACATATTCAGCTTAGTTTCTAATGCATAAATGTAGCAAAAGATAAAAAATCAATACATTAAAGAGTAATAAATATGTAAATAAAGAAAAAACAAAAAGGAAATAAATGAAAACAAATAAAAGATAAATATCTGAAACATAAGTAAATTAATAAAATGTTATATGTGTACAAAAAGGGATCTGATAGTGATTCTTACAATGATAACATCGTTTGTTTCAGCAGCACAGTTGATTTAGCAGCTTTCTTATTTAACAGATTCATAATAGTTTCAAATCAATACAAAATGTTCTCAAATTAGGCGCACACTTGATAACTTTAGATTTGTGAAGATGAAAAAGGATGCAAAGAGTTAAAAATGACAACACATTGTCCACTTTCTTACAACCTGACTAAATCAAAAACAATAGTTTGATTGTCTTTAAATCATAAAGATGTTTTTGTAAGCTGAGAAAACAAGCCAAGATACTTCTTTCCAAAAATCGTCTACAAATTGCATTTTAGAATTAATGTGGAACTGTTACCAAATTAGAGTTACAGAATGTGCATTGTGAAGAATTCTTTATATTAAATTTAGATAATAAAGGGAATTAACATTTTCTTTTGATGAATATTTGTATTCACTCTACCTTTTTTGTTTATTTCACATTCACAAAATTATATTATGTTACTCCTAGCATGCTTTGCATACAGATTCAAAGTAAAATTTGACCCTGGAAAGCAAAACCAGACTTATGTTGCATGGGCATATTTTTGAGAATAGCCAAAAAATATATTCGTATTATACATATTGTATTTAGTTGTATCTCGGTCAAATATTATCCTATGACAACAGCAATATAACAATGGAAAGCTCCTTTATTCTGCTTTAACATGATGTTTAAATCTCAGTTTCCCAAAATTAACCCTTATGACTGGTTTAGTGGTGCTAAAATTGGGTTCAGTTTTCTCAGAAACGTATAATCTTTTATTTCTCAGAAACGTATAAAGTTTTATTAGCTTGGTTCATGCACACGGCAGTTCAGAATTTAAATGGCTAATGAGTGAGCTTGTGTACCAACCAGTTAGATATTGCTCCCAATGACATGCATTTATGTGTTTTACAGGAAAACATTATTCGAGAATTTAACCTAAATGAGATATTCCAGAAATATAAGAAATTCAGCAAAGGAGAGAAGCCTGAGGAACCACAGCAGGTGCTTGAAGAAGAGGAGTCTGAGAGACCGCTGGAGGAAGAGGAGGAGGAGGAACCAGAGAGCAAGAAAGACAAATAACAGTCATTCTTCATCATGAACCCAAAGTGAAGTTTTCTCCCTCTGAACAGTTTTACACAAATGTCTCACATGTGGAAAACCTTTCCCTTTAACCTTTATCCTGACTATTACTTGCATTTAAGTTCACAGGAATGCTTTTGTCAGGGCATGGGGGCCGGGGGGGATAGTTTTATTTTTCAAGTTTTGTCAGTGAACACATAAACCTGAAATGTTATGGCCTCTGGCTTTTTATAATAAATGTATTCAATATGTCTTACCTTTTGACCTTGGCTATATTGCATTCCATACATTCTCAGCAGTGACAAGGAAAATCATTTTGAAACCTCATTATTTGCTCAGGACTGTGACACTGCAGGGGGTGTTGATAATTACTGTTTGATCTAAATGATATGAAAAAAACAAAGAAATTATGTTCTTTTAAAGAGTAAGTTCACCCAAAAATGACACACTCGTTCCAACCTGAGACCTTCGTTCATCTTTGGAACACAAATCAAGATATTTCAGAAATCCAGGAGCTCTCGGATCCTCCATGCAAAGCAAGGGTTGTGAGTAGGTATCTGATTTTTTTGTTGCAATTAATTGAACTTTTTATTATATACAGTGTTATCATGGTATTCACTTAAGCCTCAAAAACCATAATCACAAAATACGTCTATGTCTCAAAATATGCTTCTATGTATATGTTTCAAACAAATTAAATTGCAATAACAATTATAAAGTGCAATAGGTAACGCTTAATCATTGGTATCGAAATCAACAGTGAGAAAAAGACGCATTTTTAAAAGTCAGTTGAAAAATACAACACATTTTTTTAGCTATTAACTCCATTTCATAAAACAATTCTGAATTTTAACTAAGAAATAAACTAAAAGCTTTTATAGTTTTCATTGTGAGTTTAGTTAAATTAACTGATGTTAACGGTCGGAGCCTTATTGTAGTGTTAAAAAACAATATACCTATAATCAAAGCACTTTCAATCAATATCTCCTGCATGTCTTAGGCCAGATTAACATGACATGTAAATTTAAACAGCCTATTAAGACGTCAACCATTGGGTGTTGTGATGAACAACCACTGCCAATACAACAATCTGAATATTCATAAAAAAACACTCTAAAGTTGAAATAATAGTAATTATTTACAGTATTTTGAAGTGCCCACGATATCAATATATAGTGTGTGTTCATAATCAAGATATATTGAATTACTGAATAGCAGTACAAGACAATGTCCAGAAAAGGAACCAAGAACAATGTGAAAACATTTCATGGGACTGTCATTGGTTCAACTGTAATCATACCAAGCTTCAAGAACACTTGTGTGCACCAAAAAAACTGTAAAAACAACTTTATTTGCCAATGTCTTCCATATAGTGTGTGTTTACTACAGGCAATACAACACTTGAATGTTTCACTGCTGATTCTAATGGCAGTATCTAGTACTGCTCGTAGTAAATGCACACTGATGACTTGACACAGGAGAGAAGATATAGGTAAACAAAGATGTTTTCACAGATGTTTTCCTCAAAGTTTTTGGTTACTTTTTCTGGACTTGGTGAGGGTTGCTGTACATTGAGGATGAGAGAGCTCCTGGATTTCATCTAAAATGTCTTAATTTGTGTTCTGAAGATGAACGAAGGTCAGGGGGTTGGAATGAAATGAGGGTGAGTAATTAATAACAGAATCTTAATTTTTGGGTGAACTAATCCTATAACTTCTACCACATTGCATTGTCCTTGATTATCCCTGAAATTATGTAAGCATAGTTTTAAACCAGTTTTAAAACTCTTGGCTTAGCATCTTTTCTGCTTTATTTTTATGCATGGTGACATATTTGATCTTGAGGCTCAAAGTTTTAAGAAATGCTGAGTAAATTATGTTTGGTCAAGCGTTAGTTATTCATACCGACATGACACAGATTTAAAAGAATATCAAAACATGAGCATGGTGTCATTCATATTCATGCATTCACATCTTTCTAAACCCATAAGACTTTTGAGCATTTCCTTTTGTGTTTTAAGCAAGACATAAGGCTGCGTAACACACATAAAGGAGGTCCATCAACAGAAGTTCATCAATGTTGATAAGTCTTTCCATTAATAACTCAATCAAAGCTCTATGGCTTATGAAAGACATCTTTATGTACATCTATAGAGGATGAATTCACCTTGAATCATCATTATGCGTTGAGATGACTGATCTTCAGTTTCATAAAAGAAGTGAATATCAGAGCAGCTGAAGCCGATGCACCTGGAGGAGAAACATAAGAGAACGACAGACTAAAGCATATTTTCAGATGGACAAAATTTGGTATAATTAAAATGTGAAAAAACGTTTTGAAAAAGTGTCTCGTGCTTAACAAGGCTGGGTGTATTTGTTTGAGTTTATATATAAATAGAAATCTGCTTAAAAATGATATATTAATTATGGCTTAGATAAATAATCATAATAGCTTCATAATAATCTAAAAAATTACAATCTACTTTCATACTAGAATTTAATTAAAATATTAGTGTTTTCCATTAAGTAGCCTACTAATACCTATAGTTAGTTTAGCGCTTATTTTATTAAGTTGTGCTTATTGTTCAGTTACTGGGTAAAATTAATTTATTTCATTCATTAGTCAACTGTTAAATATTTTACTTCATTTCTTATATAGATATTAGTAACTAATCCTTAAAAATAATTTTAATACTGGAGTAACAGCTGTATAATAATATTTTTATGGATCGTTATTTCTGTGCACAGCTTCAAAAAAGCCAATAATCTTCCCTGTTTGAGCCCATCTGTATAAAACTCTTTATATGTACTGTATACGGGCCAATATGTGTGTCTTTCTCTCTCCTTTTATTGACGTGTGAATCTTTGTGAGGCGTATTATTTGCACTTGTCGGCTGCTCCTGTTTGCTCCTGATGCCTGGAGAGAAGGGCCTGAGTATGTGTGCTCCAGCACTGTAGCATTATGGCACCTTGGCAGACAGTATGTTGGCACGAATGAGGATACAGAGACAGATTGAGGCTGACACAGCAGACCTTCAGTTGGCGAGCGGCTGGCAAGGCCTGCTGTGCGGATCAGAGCTCGCCTCCATGACATTCCTCTCAGGGGGGCCGTCACCCTTTTGCACTCTTTGGGAAAAAAAAGCATTGCTGTTAGACTTCAATTCCGGCTGCAGGATGGCAACAACAGCGGAAAATGTTTGGAAATCCTTCACAATATGATGCCACGTTCTAAATGTCATCCAGGAGTCTCAAACGTATCAGAAAGAAACCCATTTTCTTTCATCTGGACAAAAAGGGCGACCTGCCTTGCTGCTTCAGAAATATATAAATATCTATACAATACTCTAAGATAAAGTCATTCACCAACAAAACATTATAAAAGTCATATATTAAAGTTATTGCAAAAACATAAACCAGCTCATTCTTATATATTTTCCCAAGGTTACCCTCATCTCAAATCTCAGTGCTTTTTTACAAGTAGACACTGTTCAGTGTCTCATCTTGGAAATCTTATTGATTTGTACTGTGAATGATGAACCATTGGCTGTTGCAGAATGGCAGATACGTCGTCTTGTCTGGATCAATCAAATTGACATCTGTGTAAAACAGTTATGCACAGAGCGACCAATAATTTGACAATGATGAATGCAAGAATGCATTTGAACGAGACTGTAAAAGTTCACATTTTACTGTTTACCAAAGTTCAACTTTAGTGAACTCTGGTCCTGCAAATTTAAAGATCGGTTAAAATTCGAGCTCTTAGCTAAATTACAATCACACCAATTTTTACATCTAATTACCGGAATACAGTGAAGTGAAGATTGAATATTTTTACACTTTAGATGTATGCAGAATTATGTTTTCAAAAAGGTGCCAAAGAGTGTAATGTCATATGACATTTTTCAGCTCTAAAAGAACACAACATTCAATTGGTTAAGCTCTCATTGGGTATTGCGGCAATCCCAGAGCAGGCAGTCAAATAAGAAGCCATGAATATTAGACATGTTTGATATTTACGATCTGCCAAATTTGTAAAATAACCGCAAAGACCAAAAATTAAGCTTAGGCTGCTGACTTGTTGCCATGCCATATAACGGTTTGTTTCATAAAGCCACCTCACATAAATTCAGACAGACAGCGTAACAGTTTTATCATGTACAACAAATCAGGGGGTTTTGGTGATAATTAAGTGAGTAATTAGTTACTATGGGTAATGTGTGGCAAAAAAACAATCTTTTTTTATTATTATTAGCTCAGCTGTCAGGAATGGAACACAAAGATTGTGGGATATCAAGGGCAGCCAGGGATAGATCTTTGGCAGCATTTTTTCAGCTTTCATAAGCTTATAGTTTGTGAAATATGTTTATAAAACCAAGCTATGGCACTGTATACAGTTAATTATATTCATCAGCTCACTAAATCTTGAAACCTTCCATCTAATTATTCCCTCAGAATCCGAAAACAGTCCTCTTTTCATCACTTAACCTTGAACTAAAGGACTCCCATATCACATTAAGTTAGTGTCGTATCAAGGCCAGAATGAGTCCTGATGTGGACTTTAGATTTACCTGCTTAGCTTCCCTCATTATGTGCACTGTCAGGTGCTATCAGATCAGCCGTGTTTGTGTCAAGCATTTTCAGTTCAGCCATGGCCTGGAGACTTTTATTTTTTTTTGCCAAGCTTTCCAGCGAAAAGAGGGCTGCAGATGAATCTCAATAATGAGCCATGTGCTCCAAACAGCAGGATTCTTGTATGGTCTCCTGTTCAAGCTGTGTCTGTGAGTATGCCTGCTTTGCCACCCAAACAAGCCAACAGGGGGCTTTATAAGTGCACTGCCCCATTTTAGAATAGAGGATTATTTAAATATCTGAATACTCAATCAGTAGGAAATAATTAAGCATTCTCAAATCAGCCCTGCATCCGTTAAGCATATTGATCAGCCATGGTCTGCAGGAAACTGTACACCGAGCCATCCCAGCGGGCACCTTGATTTCAAAACGACTTCAAAAATGCTAATCGATTTGATGTCAATTGACTACCCACTCACTCATTCACTTTCCTTCTACTTATTCCCTGCTTTATCAGGGGTCACCACATCTGAATGAACCACCAATTACCCTGGCAATGGTTTTGCACAGTGAATGCCCTTCCAGCTGCAACCCCGCACTAAGAGAAAAACATTTCTTTATTCTTTTTGTTTTGTTATTTTGGTGGTCAAAAGGGCATTAATGTGTGGATGTCAAATGGACGATTAAATTGATTTGCATTTTTAACATGTTTTTTAATGTTGTTTACATCAAGGTGCTCGTTGGAATATGTGTACAGTAAGATCTTTTACAAACCAGCTTACAAACTTACCGGTTTACCATCTCAAACATGGCAATTTAATGCACATATATCAAGCCAAATGAAGAGGCTGAAAACAAAATGGCCTCTCGTACTGTTTTCCTGCACAGTCCATTAACTGAGGTAAGCCAGACCCACTTCCACCTCTCATACAATGGAAATAAACCCCTCTACCATACTGAAGCACTGGGTTAAAATGATCCCGGGGGAAAGCTTGTGAAAGAGGCAGGTCTATAACACTTGGCTCTGGGGAATCGCTCTTTTGGACCGTTTTGGAATAAATTGAGTGCTGTCTGTTAGCAGCCGCATCAGAGCTGTCAGATTGTCATGTCATTTAATTCTAGAAATAGCGGTGAGGAGGGTTAGGGAAAGAGGCAGCAGGATTATCCGTGTTTATAAGCAATGCTAAAAAAGGATCTCAGCATGACTGAAAGACGCATAAAATGCTCTTTGCATGGAAAATGTCGATTTCATCCTTTGCTCTTGGTGTGAAGGTTGTGTTGTGTTCTGTTTGGCGCCATCTGTTGGTACTGTTACGCAGTCAAAGCTGGCAAATTTACTGCAGAATATCAAAACAGTCTTTCTTCCATGTTTTCTAGAATATGTATTTAAACATATTTCTTGTTGTCCTTTTCGATAAATTGACAAAATAATAATTAAAAAATAATAATAATTAATGGCCTCCTACACAACTTGTTTTTTTTGTTTTGTTTTTAGCATTTAATTTCATATCTACTTGTCCGTTAGCATTGTTGCCACTGTTCATTATTTATCATTTAATTTATTTATTTATTATATTACTGTTTATTATTGTTCATTGTTTATATGAACAGTTGTCTTTAAACTCATGGAACGTTCTAGAACTCTCTAGGTCATGTAATGTTTCTCAAGGACAACAGAAACAGGTGTTAAAATTTTGAATGAACAAATTGTTTGATTTAATTTTTTATATTATTCTTATTAAAGATCACATTGGTTTACAATTTTAAGGCTTCTTTAATCCTCACTTTGTATGCTCCATAGCACAGTGAGCAATTTTATCCAGATGACTTGATTAAGCATCATAGTTATATTTATCCATTAAATTAATGTTTACTGCTTCACATAATTAGTATTTATTTCTTTATTTTTTTATTTACTTTAATAAGGAAATTCTGAGGTCAACAGATGTTTTTTTGTCATTTTATATTCATTCATTCATTAATTTTCTTTTCGGCTTAGTCCCTTTATTAATCTGGGGTCGCCACAGAGGAATGAACCACCAACTTATCCAGTATATGTTTTATGCGGATGCCCTTCCAGCTGCAACCCATCACTGGGAAACATCCATACACACTCATTAACGTTTTATATTCACACACACTGATTTTTTTATCAAAGGTTGTTGTCCCATTATTCATTCATTCATTCATTTTCATTTCGGCTTAGTCCCTTTATTAAT
>CAIGQW010055024.1:2156631-2187274 GCA_903798125.1 Danio choprae
ATAAAATCTGTGAAAAGTAAAGCTCTGCCTATTGGCTGTCTTAGTCATATTAAAATTGAACTAGTCTAAACATTTACTGTTCAATTTTTAATCTGCAGGTATGCTTGAATATTCTGTGATTTCATGGCTACATCTTGTGACGTTATGTGCTGTTTTTAGTTTGTTTAGATATTTTCTGTCTGTGTTTTGTTCATATTTATTTCTAACCACACCAGAGTTTATTTAAAGTCAGACTGAATGTTCCGCTTGATTGCTGATTACCAAGGTCCGTATGTTAGCATTCACACTTACTCAAATGTACTGCACTAGCAAAACAATCCTATCAGAGTTAGTTTAAATCAAACCAAGCCTGATGTGAACACACCCCTATTGTAGAAATTAAAAATACATATTTTGATGACTCGTCCCGCATTGAGGGGCGTGTCAAACTTTGTGTCCAATCACATGCTGTCTAAAATGAGTCAGTCCCTCCCCAATACCACCTGTAAGTGTCTTTTTTCGGGCGTAAACAGTTTTAGTTTATCTTTTAAATATAATATGTTTTCACAATAAAGATACTGCGAGGTAAATCTCAGCACGTGATTATTTTGAGACTGAAGTTAATGACTACGATGCCTGAAGTGTGACGGAAACCCCTTCGTGTCACCTTCAGGAAGCTGCACTAACCTGTCAAGTTTCAGATTGATAGAAAAATGCTGCATGAAGATCACCTGATGTCTTCTTTTCTTGACTTGGTTTATTCAGTCGTCCCTTTAATTTTTCCCCGCAATGGAAACAGCTCATCCAGCATCATCAGGAGCTGCTCTTTGATCTGAAGCTTTCGTGTGCGCATGCGCAGCTCATTGCCTTCCCTGCACTGGCTTCAGTAAGTTGGATGTGCGCTGTCTTCATCATCACATCCAAAACCCCATCAAAACTGTTGCGATGGAGAGTATCGGAAAAACCCCACATATCTTCTTGTTATGTCCGCTCATCGTGGCCGTGGCGTGCGCGCAAAGGTATGGTTGCGTTTTGTACTACCCTTTTTTCCTAATAGAAATGTCATTCTTTTTGGGATGCAAGAAGATTTAAAGAACATCTCGTGATGTTATTGCAGCATCAGAGACCCGAGCAATATGCCGGTGGTTAAAGACACCGTGGACAGACTCATGAAAGGATACGACATTCGGCTGAGGCCAGATTTTGGAGGTAATGCATGAGTAAAATTCGTATAATTGTTGCATTTGGGTTGTCACGCGCACTAACATGCCCAATTACTCATGCAGACCTTGTTCATTCATCTCAGCCCCTTTATCAGGCGTGCATGTCAATGCATGAGAAAGAAAAATGAACGCATGCTTATTTAACGCTGTTGTCTTTTCCCGGAGAGGGACGCTAACTTGGGGATCAATTCAATTTGCAGTGCAACTTTTGTTGCATCATGACGGCAAATGAAATGGCATGCTTTAAAATCCCATTTGATGCACGCGCACGCATACGAGTGCATCACAGAAGATGCTCAAGCTGTTATTGATAGAAGGACACGTCTAACTGTTCATTTGTCAGTCATGCAGTTGCATTTGTGCGTTCACCTCCCGTGCTTGGAACAAATCAACAATTTCATGCGCAATGCCACGTGAATTCGGGGTGTTGCTGTTTCACATACATACATTATCTGTTCTGTTTCATTTATATATGATGGCATAATAACATCACCACCCACAGTGAAGGCAAAACTATGAGCAGCCTATATAGGGATGCGTGCATGCGATCTTGCACTCCTTTTTAACCATTTTCCCTTTCTCTCCATCAGGCGCTCCGGTGGCGGTAGGGATGAATATAGACATTGCCAGTATAGACATGGTATCGGAAGTAAACATGGTATGTTGCATGTAACAGTTTTTCCATTGCTGTTGTGTGTGTGCCTGTGTGTATGTGTCATCAGCCGTATGTTAAAACGCAACGGCAGAGAATACGAAAGCACACTAACTTGAGGCGCACCAGCTGATGTTGCTCGCACATGATGATTAGATGTGAAGCTGCAGAAGTTCATTGGCATGCTGCGGTATCTGCTCTGCATTTCGCTGCTACATTTGAATTCAAAACACACGCGCACTGGCGCACTCGCACGCGCACCCGCACGCGCTCCGCATGTCTCACGCTGTGTTTTTGAGCCCAGCAGTTTTGATTTGCCTCCGAGAAACGAGCACGTTCGTGGGAGCACCTTCACACTGTGTGACTTGTGTTTTTCTTTTTTCTTTTTTTTTTGAGCAAATCTAGTTCAAGGTGAGCGTTGTCCTCTCAAGGAGAAAGACGGCACGTGTCATGGATGCTGACAGAATCGTGCGTTCCTTGGTTGGTGCTAGAAAGATGTTTTGCTCGACGTGCGTCTCTGAACAGCCTCTGTTCGATGCTTTTCAATTGCTGTGTCCTCGTTTTAAGATGGTTAGGTTTTAAATTGTGATGCAAAGCAACATACTGTTGATGGGGTACAGCGGAAAAGTTTATCCCGTGAAAGCGCACCCTCTGTCGGACGCAGCGTGGAGCGCAGCGGTAATTGCAGCGGAATATGTATGGCTGTGAAATTAAAGATTTATGGCTCGTACTCATTGCAGCTTTATCATTTCAGTGGGGGGTGATGGAGTTTGTTTTCAATTCATTTCCCAGTCGCTCTTTTTAACTCAATGAAGGTGAAACGGCCTGTGCCAGGAGGCCTGCTTTATATTTCTTCATGGATCGCTGTGAAAAAACAAGCAAAAGCATGCCTCGTTTGCAGATTGAGTTCACACATATATTTTTAGCTCTGTAGGTGGTGGATGTACACAACTGGGCAAATCTTTTTCGTTGCAACTAAACAGATGCGTTATTGTGAGATTTCAGATGTTTATCTTGGATGTGATTGTAGTTTCAGAAGAAAAAATAAGATTACGACTGCAATCAAGGTCAGGATAGCCCATGGACACACACAAAAGGGATCTGTTTTTCTTGTAAAAGTCATTTAAAAGCATAAATCATATAATTGAATGGGATATTCTATATTTCCATATAATATTTTGTAGTTGTCTTCGGATTTTAAATGCTGGGAATATTACAGGAGTTTCTGTAAATGAATATACATTTTGTAGCTATACTCAGCTATTGCCCTTTTTCTCTCAGTGAGTGAAAAGTAATTTAAGTAAACAAAATCCTTTAATGTTTTGTTAAAATACTGAAACATATTGGAAATTTCTCTAAGGGAATTTAGGTTTATGAATATACAATCTAAAATGTAATATTTTTTGTAAGTGAATTTGCATTTTTGTAGTAAAGAGCACTTTGCTATATATATATATATGTATATATATATATATATATATAAAATACTTCCTTTGCTAGAATTTGCTCTTTGTAAGTGTAAATTAAAACAAATAAAATCTAATCATTTAATAGGAATTTCTAATTATTTTTCATTTTGGCCTGTTTTGTCATCAACTTTTTGATCGTATCCAACAATTAAAGTAAAACACAGGCTGTTAAATATAATTTTCATATTTTGACCTTCAACCTTGTTACCACCGCTATTTCATTACTGAATTAAATATATTTTTTTAACCCGTGAGAGTATAAGTTGATGAAAAGCTAAGATCCAACATTTGGACAGAAACCAGCTAGACTTCTATAATTGATAGATTATTTCTGAGTAAATTTGCAATCTTATTACATGCAAATAATTTTGGCGTAGTTTTGTTTTGAAGTTTTGTACTTATGATTTCAATGACAACTACAAACCCCAATTATAACGAAATACAAAATAAAACGGCTCTTCTAAAGTTTTTGTCGACCTTGTAGGGTTGACAGTGGTTGTTTTCTGAACAGGCCTCTGAACATGGATGCCTAATACTGTGTAGTGATGTACTTACAAATTACCTTTATAGATCTGTCAAGTTTGTTGCTTGTCACGCTTGAGCTCTGGAATCCCTAAGAGTTAGAAGAAAAGATGAAAATCTTTGTTTTCTGCAGCTCTAGCAAAATTGGATTGTCAGCGAGCTCGCAGCCAACAAGATCCTTGACTATCCTAAGGGCTGACAGGGTTGATCTCTGAGATTTGCAGTCATTAGTATCTGATATTTCCATTCAAAGCCAGCACCGCATGCATCACGCCTCATTCGCTCTTCTGCTCGCCTCGTACCAGTTTACTGACTCATTAGTCCAGTGCGATGCCTGTGTTTTAGACAGATGTATGATCTCTCAATTAGTAGCGCCGCTGATGCCCCAGGTGTCTTTGTTAGGCGAAACTGCTGTGAGCATTTTGTTTTAAAATCAAGCAACCCCCACTCTCTTCATCTCCACCTGCCTGCCATTTCACACGCATGTAAACAAGTACGTTCTCTGTGTGTTAAATGTGGCCAAAGAAGCCTCGACCAAAGGTCAGCTGTGTTGTTTGGCAATGCAAATCTTTAGGCCAGTCTACGCAAGTTGCGTTTTCGCTGCTTGACATTAAAATTGGTCTATTTTTGGAGTGAGGCCGCAAGAAGAGGCAAACGCGGGCCGCGCTCTCTGACTGAGGCGTTTCTGATGACTCATTTGAGTTTTGAGGAAGCGTAATAGAAATGGGATAATATGACATTCGAATTCATGGCTTTTCAAAGTGTGAGGCACGCAGAGCGATAAAAAGCATTATTGTAGCCGCTTAAACAACTGTACCGCTTGGTGTAGTGGCTTCATATCACCTATTCAATTTATCTTTATACACTATATGCTGGCTAAAAACAGAAAACTTCCAGATTTGAACTCGGATGCCCTTTTTTCAAACCATAAATTATGCCATAAAGCAAAAATGATCCTCAATTTGTTTTTAACCTCCTTGAGTTTGTTCTGTTGAACACAGAAGAAAATATTTTGGAGAATGTTGGGAAACCAGTAGCCATTGATCTTTTGACTATTGACTATTTGTTTTCTACTATGGTAGTCAATGGCTATAACAGTTTTTAACATTCTTCAAAATATCTTCATTTGTTGACAACAGAAAAAAAAGCTGATAAAGCTTTAGGACCACTTTAATAATAAGGTAAAAAAAGTAGGTTTTATAACTAACATATAAGTTTCTCCTCTGTTTGCGATCAAACCAATTAAATTAGTACGATTTAGGAAAGTTTTCAGTCCAAGCATTCAATAAGCAAATTACAGCAAATCATTCAACTTCTTGTGCATTCTGTAATTGTTTTGGAACTGCCAAAGCCTTTTTCAGTGCGTTGTGTGAAAAACAGCCTGAATGCTGGCTCAAAACACAGAAAAAGCAAACCCGAATCTCACTAGTTTTGATGCACATTGATATTTTGTTAAAGATAATTATAGTCAAACCCAGAAGTTGCACACATAAGTCTGTTGTGCGCACTTTCGGTTAGCTAATTGTTATATCAACATATTTAACATGAACACATTTCCATATATCCATAAATCCATAGAGGTGTTTTTGAACTTGTGGTAAAAAGAGAAACACATTCGCTAAATAAGCAAATGTAGCGAACATTACACCTACGTGATTAATCAGCTGTCTCCATTAGGCTTGCCTTGTTTACTGTTGGTTACTAGGTTACCAATACTACAGTCAGACACTCTAACAGCTGGATGGAAACGCACCTAATTCACTTTGTTTTTGTTTTTTTTGCAAACTTTGAAATTTGAAATTTGCTTCAGGTTCGGATGGAAATCCAGCTATTTATCACTAAAACTTAGGGGTTGAAGGTGGAGCAACTTTGTGTATATTGTTATAAAAGAGGTTTCGCAAAGTGGGAACATTTTCTAGAACTAATGGTGAAAGTACTTTTGTTTTTGTACAATTCTAGTTATCGAAACTCCATTTAATGACACATGAATTCCATACACGATACCGGTACAGTATATTAAAATGTTACTAGACATTATAAATAGAGAAAGCTAATATTAGCAACATGAACTCATCACCTTCATCTGCATTGTAGTGTTGTTTCTCAGTCTCAGTGATACAGTATGTAGCACTATAAGCTTAAAGGAAAATTAGTTCTCATGTGTCCGGCATGGTGGATAGTTCCTGTAACTGAGTTCCTACAACTACCTGGTCTGAAAGCCCCTAAAAGAGAGGCAGACTATCTTTGACTCTGAAAATCCCTGTTGTAAACGAAGCGTTTGTGGTTTTGTCATTGGCCATAGACGAGTGTCCTCCATCTCCAGTTTGCTTGGTGCGTGCATAAATTATGGTCGAAAGGGCCTTTGTTTGTGGATGGGACGGAGGATATGTTGAACAGTTTTCTCTGAAAACATAATAGTCACTTCAAAGGGAATGATTGGAGCAGACTTGTGCTAGCTCATGGGCTAAATAATTACCGGGGCGGAAACATTGCCCTTATATGTATCATTATCCTGACAAGCATTAATTGCTTACATGAATAAGAGGCAGGGCCGTGCAATGATAGCCTGTGAAATAACAAATGGATGAAAAGACAAATTTAGACTCAATTAGATCGGTCTAGTTAATTAGTACTAGTGAGTGTAATTGTTAATCATTTCTGGCTAGTCAGTTAGTGTCTGTTTAGTCCTGTTTTATTGAATTCGGTGCTGATAAACAGTGTGTTATTTAGTGTTATTTTTACTTTTTGTTGCTATGACAACACCACCTTTCTCAAAAAACGCAGGGTTAATGTGGGCTCTTCTCTGTTTTCCAGATTATGTTTTAAGGCAAGGCTGCAGATTGTTTTTATCAATTCTTTTGTACTTAACGTTGTGCAGTGTAGTTACATGTATGATTTAGATACACCCAGAAATAGAGTAGCAACGGTGAGGTCACATGATGTTCTCCCAGACAGCAGCAGCAACTTGTATTATAATTTCATACACTGATGAGATCTGCAGCACATCTCACTCCTCTGAGAAGCTTATTATAGTTCCTCCATTACTTTTCTCTTCTTATGATTTCTGCAATTAATTCAGCACGACCTGTTAATGGGCATGTAGCATCATTCCGTTTGGATGCTTTTTGTTTTGGGGCTAAATTTAGTTTTAGGAGTATTTATTTGTAAATGTTGTGCTTTAAAAGGCATTTCAGATTAAAGTATTAATATTTTGAGGATGCAGCTGCCTCAGTTAAATGCTTACTGAAGTGCAGTTGGTGTTTTTCCCCCATTTATTTACATACTGATTTTTAATGGGTCTTGTCTCGCTTGCGCTTATTTAACTGCGTATAGATGCACATGTCTCATACACAACACACTAAGGTTATTTTCAATCTTGGCATGTTTGGTTTGATTTGATTTGTCTAGCTCTGTTCATATGAATAAATGTGAACCCTACCATCCTAAAAAGATTGACCTCCCTCCCTCCACTTCCAAATTGAACTCTGGTATGGTTTGACTAAAATATGAAAGGAACACAGACCAAAAACACTTGTCACAAAGTGCAACCATAAAAGATACAGAACCCTCAAGCAAGTTTTTTTTCTTGTTATAGGAGTCTCATTACCAATTCAGGGTGTTGCTTTGAAATCTTTACATATTTATATGCTCTTCACAAGTTCTCAACTGATAAAAATATTATCCCATGTATGCACATACAACTAGCTTGTTCATCCAGGCACACATATTTGTTTCATTTCAAAGAAAGCATTTGTTTTTGTATATTTATATTCAGTCTTAAAATAACAGGGTAAACTCCAACTGAATCAAATGTAGAAAAAATGTTTTTTTTATTTTTTAAAAACAAGGATCCAAATATTATTATCTCCATAAAATCCTGCAGTAACATTTTAGTTTAAGTACCAATTTCCACTATTAACTACTGGCTGATTACGTGCATGTTATTAGGATATTGGCGGTTTATTAGTACTTATAAAGTATGATCTTATTCTGCATCCATAATCCTACCAAAACCTAAACCCACCTACAGCCTTACTATTAATATGCAGCAAAATACTTCATTATTGAGATAAAGGTCTTAGTTAATTATTTGTTAAAAGCATAAATTATACCTTAAAGTAAAGTCTGACTGAACCTGGCATCTAAAATGTAACCATGTAAAATAAGCATTAAAAAAACAAGTAAGTTGACATTGTTCGAAACCCCACCAAAATTGTTATTATGACTAAAAATATTATAATTACATTTTTTGCATGCTATTTATTATTCTATATATGGTAACATTTAGCCACTGTCTAATTTAAACATAAATCTCATATCTCCATTATAGATATAGAATAGATCTCTCCATCTCCATTTTGCCATTTAGTCAGTGCTATAAAAACTCATTTAAAATGTTTTTCTATAGGCAAATTGATATATTGTTAATTATTATTATTATTATTATTATTATTATCATTATTCATTCATTCATTCATTCATTCATTCGTTTTCTTTTCGGCTTAGTCCCTTTAATAATCAGGGGTCACCACAGCGGAATGAACTTATGCAGCATATGTTTTAAGCAGCAGATGCTCTTCCAGCTGCAACCCATCACTGGGAAATACCAATACACTCTCATGCACACACACTACGGCCAATTTAGCTTACCCAATTCACCTATAGCGCATGTCTTTGGATTGTGGGGGAAACCAGAGCACCCGGTTAACTTCAACTAGGGCAATGTAAATTTGCCTTGTGTAAAAACTGAAATGGTTTAAGCAAACTGGTTTCCATGCAATTTTCTAGTAAAGTCAACTAGTTTCTGTAGTATGTGTATATGTGCAATTCAACACTGCATGTTACTTTACATAAAGTCTTACACTTGCATGTGTCATTTTCTTATCAACATTTCACCAAAATCAAGTTACAGAGGTTTTGGGAAGAATATATTACAAATGTTATTAGTTATGTTCATAATTCATAAGTGCATTGCATAATGTTTTCATCAGCTTACATGTTCAGAATTATTTCTAACAGGTATTTTAAAAAGGTCTTTTTTTTAAGTGTTATAATCCATAAAACAAAGCAAAAAAATCTAAAAAGTTTAAGTGAGTCACAAAAAAAAGTGATTTGAAGCAAACTACAGTAGTATATGGAAATAGGAAAAAAGACAAAAGTACAAGACTGTATATACTTAACACCAATGAGGGAAGGAACAGCAATCCCAGGAAGCATTGCAAATGACATTGAAAAAGGATCGTTCACTCAAAACTGAAAATTCTGCCATCATTTACTCACACTTGACTTCTTCCAAACCAGGTTTTCAAACAGTCCTTAAAATATCAGAAAATGTAAGAGCTAAGTGAAAACCTATTTTAACACTAAAAACTTCTACTCAGCAGTCTACATGTGTTTGTTGCCTCATTAAAAACATACACAGCAAATATACACGCTAAACTATAGCAGACCTTTGACTCTTTGCATGGCACTGAATATATATTCTTATTCATTCATTCATTTTCTTTTCGGCTTAGTCCCCTTATTAATCTGGGGTCGGCACAGCGGAATGAACCGCTAACTTATCCAGCATATGTTTTACGCAGCGGATTCCCTTCCAGCTGCAACCCATCACTGGGAATATATATTCCTATACTACATTTGTGTTCTGACACACTGTAACCATAGAGAGACGCTCATGGTAATTAACCATGGCTGACTGCTTGAATGGCTTCTTTATTCTAATACTGGTCCAATTTTAAAACAAAAAAATCCCACGTACATAGTAAGTAATATACAGGTTTAGAATTTAACTTAATGATCTTGTCCTGACTACATGTGACCCGGCTGTGTGAAATGTGATAAAAGGTATGTTAAAATGAGTTTTTGTCCTAACCATCTGCAAAAGTGGTGTGCGAAATGTCTATTTAAGAAATAGTTTTTATTTCCATAACATCATTAAATACCATTTTACATGAGATTTATTGCCATACTACTGAAAGCAGCAGATTCACCTCAGATCTTGAAAATAAAACAACTAGCAGATGGTTTGAAAATGCAAGTTAGATTTGTGATTCAGTGCAAACTAACAATAACAGTCACTTAGTAGCCTATTAATAAGGTTAAAGAGGTTAAATATATTATTCATTTATTCATTTTCTTTTCAGCTTAGTCCCTTTATTAATCTGGGGTCGCCACAGCGGAATGAACCGCCAACTTATCCAGCATATGTTTTATGCAGCGGATGCCCTTCCAGCTGCAACCCATCACTGGGAAACATCCATACACACCCATTCACACTCATACACTCCGGACAATTTAGCTTACCCAATTCACCTATACTGCATGTCTTTGGACTTGTGGGGGAAACCGGAGCACCCGGAGGAAACCCACTCGAACACAGGGAGAACATGCAAACTCCACACAGAAATGCCAACTGACCCAGCCAGGGCTCGAACCAGCGACCTTCCTGCTGAGGCGATTGTGCTAACCACTGCTCCACCGTGCTGCCCTAAATATATTATTAATTAGTAAATAATATTAATATTTGTATTAATTAGATTAAAGCCTTTACCATTTAGGTGGAAGTGCAGTGGCTGGTTTCTGTCATGTAGCATCCCGTCTGGTGCAGACAGCCAATTTGCTTTTTGCTGGAATCTTGTTGTGTCATGTGTTGTTAGGACACAGTGTAAGGGGAAAAAAGTCATTGTTGTAATGTTACTGGGCAACATTGTGCCCAATCAATCACAGCCTGGGGAATGATTTTTACAATTATCTAGTAAAGTCAACTAGTTTGGGTTTAGAGTATTGTTTTTCTCTTTTTAAAAAAGTAGTCGTTTTTGACAAATAAGTTTACTATAATGTTCTGCTCTGGTTTCCCCCACAGTCCAAAAACATGCAGTGGTGAATTGGTTAAACTAAAAACTGGCCATAGTGTTTGGGAGTGTGTGTGAATCAGAGTGTATGGGTGTTTTCCAGTACTGGGTTGCGGCTGGAACGACATCTGATGCGTTAAACATATAGCGAAATAATTGGTGGTTCATTCCGCTGTGGTGACCCCTGATAAATAAGGGACTAAGCTGAAGGAAAATGAATGAACGAAAGTTTACTACCATCTTTAATTGATTAACTTTATTAAAATTTCATGTCCATCTATTTATTAATTCGGTAGGTGCAAAAAGCTGTTTATTGCTTTACATTTTGGCCCTGATATAAATGTGAGGATCTAATTTAGCCTTAACCATCTGTTACATATAAAAAGAATAAAACACAAAATGTATAAAGCACAAAGTTTAATCAAATAACAGCATTAAGCACTAATTTCAGAGCTCACTCTGCAAAGAGGCGCTCGGTTGTAGATTAATTTGAAACACCTGGCGTTTGGAGTCTGTTTGACATTGCAATAAACTTTGCCACTTAATCACGTCTTCGACATCAAACGTTTATCACCAAACATGTCATCAACATCCTCATCACGGCACTTGCAGTTATGAGCTCAGATTAAGGGAAGTTAATGTGACAGATTTCACTTGTGTAATCTGTTAATACATCATCCTGCAATGGGGTGTTAGGCTGTTAAATCAAACGTGTTTAAGTAGCTGTAAAAAATGCTCCGTTGGGAATAAAGGCTAATCGGCCCAGTCATGCTATCAGCACCGCGGGTCTGACCACTGGATCTTAAGTCCATCTTTCTTACAACCTCCGTTTATTTAGAGGCTTGTGCTTAACCAGCCACTCAGATGGTTTCATTGTCATGACCAATTATTGAAGCTTCTCTAGTCCGGTGTTGGTGTTTCTCTTACTTGGAGAGACGGTGGACGTATGGCAGAGCTGTCGCTAAGTGCCCTGTTATCAGCGTTTTCCATTGCAATCTCCTTATGCCCTCATTTGGCACTTTCCGCAAATAGGGACGGACAGAAACACTGCAGTGCTTCATGATTTATTTAAAGCATTAGAGGCACGAAACTCGTGTTTTTGTGCAGAGAACTTTTAGGGTACATTTAAATGACAATGATGTAGTAAAAACTGACTTTTCAAAAGGATGCTTGTTCACATGCTTCCCGGAAAACGACTGAAATGCTGTAATAAAATGTTTTTGTCTGTAATAAATAGATAATATTCAAAAACAAACAAACAGGCCCATAAAAGCATGTAAATTAATGGCCAAAATGTATTAACATTTTTTTTTTGATCAAAACAGTGGCACACTTGTATACAGACAAAATTATTAGCCTTCCTGTGATTTTCAAATTCTTTTTCAAATATTTCTTAAGGGCTGTTTAAGAGAGATTTTTCAACACGTTTAAAGATGTGTTGTATTGACTAATTTACTTTATCCTTGTCATGATATCAGTACATAATATTTTACTAGTTATTTAACAAGATACTAGAATTTAACTTAAAGTGCAATTTAAAAACTTAAACTAAGTTAATTAGGTCCATTAGGAAACCCATTGGAAAACTGGTTTGTTCTGTTGTTAATATTTTTTTTCCAGCCAAACTAAATAAATAAGACTTTCTCCAGAAAAAATATAATAAGAAAATAATCTTAGAATAATAATGAGCTGCATTTTTACATGGCTAAATTTACACAAAGCATTTGTGTACAGTTTCCAGGTATTTTTCCATACATGAAAAAATACCAATTAAAATTGTGAAACACCAATATGATATTTTCTGCAACATGATGGGAAGACAAATAAATAAGATCAATTTTCTCATTTACTGCACCGATAATCATTTTGACAACAGTTCCAGCTCATTCTAGCTAAAATAAAACCCTTCAGTTGAAAAGATGGTCATTTAACAAGGCATCTACTCAATTTGTTACATTTTATTTGCAACTGAAATATGATTATTTTGAGTGTGTGTGTGTTTTAGAGTACATCACACTGTGTGTGTGAGTGTCAGGCACATACACCAACTGCAGAGCGTCAGAGCAGAGCTAATTAATATTCATGACTGTTCCAAATATGGACAAAACCAAGGTTTTATATAGGGTAATTCCTGTGGTTTTAATGAGCATATAAATATCTTTCTATTTTTGCACTTACCTAAGCCACCTACTCTGTAGATATCAGAGAAAAATGTAACATATTGAATCAATGCACACTGTGGCACCTTATAACCAAATGATGCTATTTTAAAATTAAACCATGCATGTAAGGTATCGATCCGATAATTTAGCTCTTTCAAATATGACAATTTATATTAACTTATTTAATAATATAGAATAAAGGGACTAAGCCGAAAAGAAAATGAATGAATGAATATATTATATTATATTATATTATATTAGGGCCTCACAGTGGCGCAGTGGGTAGCACGTTCGCCTCACAAGAAGGTCGCTGGTTCGAGCCTCGGCTGGGTCAGTTGGCATTTCTGTGTGGAGTTTGCATGTTCTCCCTGTGTTGGCGTGGGTTTCTTCCGGGTGCGCCGGTTTCCCCCACAAGTCGGGTGCTCCGGTTTCCCCCACAAGTCTAAGGGACTAAGCCGAAAAGAAAATGAATGTATGAATAATATAATATAATATAATATAATATAATATAATATAATATAATATAATATAATATAATATAATATAATATAATATAATATAATATAATATTCATTCATTCATTCATTTTCATTTCGGCTTAGTCCCTTTATTAATCTGGGGTCGCCACAGCGGAATGAACCGCCAACTTATCCAGCATATGTTTTACGCAGCGGATGCCCTTCCAGCTGCAACCCATCTCTGGGAAACATCCATACACACACATTCACTACGGACAATTTAGCTTACCCAATTCACCTATACTGCATGTCTTTGACCTTGTGGGGGAAACCGGAGCACCCGGAGGAAACCCACTCGAACACGGGGAGAACATGCAAACTCCACACAGAAATGCCAACTGACCCAGCTGAGGCTCGAACCAGCTGCACCACCGCGTCGCCTATATTATATTATATTATATTATATTATATTATATTATATTATATTATATTATATTATATTATATTATATTATATTATATACCTCAACCTCCTTGTGGATTCTCCCATAATTGAAATGAACAGATGTCAACATATCTTCTATGATGTAAAAATAGCACCAAAACAACCAGTTTTCTCTACAATATAAAGGAACAGATGCTAACATTGTCTTTTATGATGTAGATTTTAAACCTGGAAGACAAAAATAGCATTAATTATAAAAAATAAAAAAACAGATGCTAACGTTGTCTAATAAGATGCGCAACACAACCACCTCTGATAAAAACCTCAGAATATAGTTTTGTGCTTCATAACCCCTTAGGTGCTTCTTTCATTGAACGTTTTTCATTGACCAACATTTCAGGCCTCACCCTGTTCTTGGGAAAAGTGAATTATGTCCTGTTTTATGTTGATTCTGCAGATCTCGGGCTTTGGGCTGTGCGCAGCAGAGACAGATATGTGCTGAACGTGATGAGTGCTGGATTTGGGTTGTGACAGGTTTAATGGAGAACTCCCAGCAGCCTCTGCTTCAGTGTCAGCTCACTGAGAGAGACCCGACAAATGACGTTGTGTCACTCTGTCACAATCTCAATATGATCTATCGATCTGGATATCCATCTGAAGAGCTGGCACGCTTCACTTTATCTTACATAAGGCTGTTTCACAGAGTTGGCGCGTTCCGCTGTGAATCCTGGAATCAACAATAAGGATTTTTTTTCTTTTTCTTTCTGCTGGCTCGGTTTTAGCAGGCTAGCTTTGATTTTTACATCCTTTAACCAAACGACAAGAAACAATACGCTGGTCAGTGGTTGCGAGGTTCATGTTTCAGTGACTTTTGTATGGTTTCGCTGAATACAAAGACAGCTGAGACTTCTTTAGTTGATGATTTTTCATGTCACATAAAGAATTCATAACCAATGCACTCTTAATTAGTACATTTATGCTGCACATTTAGAGACGTCCTTGATTAAATTAATTTGCACTTGCAAATTTCAGCTCTGTTAACGATGATTAAACAGCACAAGCTAACAGAGGCGCTTTTTTATTTGCTCTTGCGGAACATCTCTGCATTTTGAAATAGTTTAAAAGCATAGTTCAACCAAATATTAATATTCTGTCATCATTTACTCACCTCGTTCGTCTGTAAAGCACAAAGGGATACGTTTTGAATAATTCAGTAATGACGCATTGCAATTAAATTACTTTATGGTTCTTTGCATCCTTTTTAAATAAGACAAGTTTTTTTTAGGCTTTTGCTTGTCATAAAATACACTAAACCAAAAATCTATTTTTAAATATTTTGTTTTATCAATCTCATACTTTTTTTCAGAAAAGGATTTAAAATCAGTTAATACAAAAATTATTAATCAACACTCAACACAAATTGTTGTTTTAATTAAATTGTTGTTTTTTTAATATTCAAATATTTTCATTCATTCATTCATTCATTTTCTTTTCGGCTTAGTCCCTTTATTAATCTGGGGTCACCACAGCGGAATGAACCTCCAACTTATCCAGCATATGTTTTACGCAGCTGGTGCCCTTCCAGCTGCAACCCATCTCTGGGAAACATCCACACACACACATACACTATGGACAATTTAGCCTAGCCAATTCACCTATAGCGCATGTCTTTGGACTTGTGGGGGAAACCGGAGCACCCGGAGGAAACCCATGCGAACACGGGGAGAACATGCAAACTCCACACAGAAATGCCACCTGACCCAGCCGAGGCTCGAACCAGCGACCTTCTTGCTGTAAGGCAATTGTGCCACCGTGCAGCCCTCAAATATTTTAGTGAAATTTAATAATTGAAACAATTGATCTCAAGATTAATGGTGATAGTTCACCCCCTAAAAAGAAAATTCTATAATTTACTCACACTTGTTTCAAACTTTTATGAGATTCTTTCTTCTGTTAAACACTGTTTATTTATTAAGAAACCTGGAAGCATGTAACCATTGACTTCCATAGTATTTGTTTTTCCTACTATGTAGGTCAGTGTTCAATTTTTGTGTTCAACAGGATATCAAACATGTCAAAACATATATAAGTTTGGAACGAGTAAATTTTCATTTTTGGGCAACTTTTCCCTTCAGCTTAATAAGATATTAATAACAAGCTTAAGTAAAAATATAAATAAATATAAAATACTGTGCATATGTTTAGCAAAGTGCAGCATTCTACAGTTATTTATTCTAGTTAACTAATAAGATTGAATGGCATTCCTGAGGTCAATGTAGCTTTAATAATTCAAACCTGTTTTATTGGTGTCTGTCTGTGGTTGAGTCTCTGAGAGATGACATGAGACCTGATACAGTTCAGAAAGTCATTCTATATCTTTTAACATGCTGTCTGAGGTTCATTCATGTTTATATACTGCTATGAATGTAGTAAAGAAAGAGGAAGAAAAGATCAGTTCATGTGTGCTTGATCTGTGCTGCCGATTGAAAAGATATTGCTACAGTCATCTGAGGTGAAAATAACATGAATACTTTACATTTCATGATAAAATCAACAAAATTTGAAAGCTAAAATTATTTTTTGAAGACATAATGTCATTATTGGTTGGCTGTTGCACTGCATGTGTGTAGTAAAGCTCTTCACACATTAGGAGAATACATTGCAGACTTATCTTGAGATTTAAGAATGCATACGAGGCAAGGCAAGTTTATTTATATAGCACATTTCATACACAAGGGAAATTCAAAGTGCTTTACATAGACAAGAAGATTAAAAGAATCACTAAATAATCACACAATATGTGTTCATGAAATAATTAATTCAAGAAAACATGATTATTTTCAAGCACAGCACAAATATTCATTCAATTTATACTTTATCCAATAGTGAAAATCTGATGGATGTTTCACCAAACATCAATGATCTTTCTTCTGTTGAACACGAAAGAAGATATGATTGTGCATCTCTTTTTTAGCATTAGTCCTCTTTTTTGGAAAATTACAGGTAAATTTCCTTAAGGAGATCATGTGTGAACAGGCTCTTTTTAAAAATACCAGAAAATTTGTTCCAGCAAGTTTACCAGTAAATTTCATAATTATAAGAAATGAAAGCAACAAAGAATTTAAATACTTAAAAACTGATAAAAGAATGTGTTAAAACAGGTTAAAAATGAATAAACAAAGAAACACACAAATAGTGCAACATGTTGGATATAGCACAGTGCTCATTCGGTAAAGTATTGATTAGGATTAGTATTGAATAAATAATAATAAGGCTAGATCGTAACTTTGAGAAGTCTGTTTTATATTCCACAAAGCTGATATTGAACTTTTTACCCATGTTGCATGAACAGTCAAAATACACAATCAGAGAAATGCTAATTAAAAGAATTTTGGTCCTTTTAAACCATTTTGGCTCTAACGCAAAAATGTCTGTTTTGGTCAAATTTATTGTTTCTGATCATTTTGGTGTGTCACTAATCATAATTAATTGGGAACGCTAGCAAAATTTCACCTTATTATGAAGTAACAGCCTGATCTCATGAGAAAACATTACTATTTGACTTTTTAACCAAAAAGTGGCTAATTTGTATGAATTCATGAGATTTTTAAAAGGAGTTGTGCCTCCAAATTCCACTTCAGAAGTCAACCGTCATTCGGGGATGAGTAATTTGTACTAAATTATACAAATGAGATCATGGAAATTCATACGAATTAGCCACTAAATCAAAAGTTACAAATAGCTGTGAGATTGTGCTGGAAGCAACGTGATGTAATAATAATGTAAACCGATCTTAAATGTTTCACGAAACCGTAATGCATCAATGTAACAATGCAGGAAAAAAAATGTTGATAAATCTATTCGGTTGCATGTGAGCTTGCAGAAGCTGCATGTTTGCGTCTCTGTTTGAGATCTATTGATGTCAAAGAAGAGTAAACAGAGCCCAAAGAGGCATCTGCTACCATCTGTGACCATAGTAATTATGCTCACATTTGGCACTGAAGCCAAGAGGAAAGTTCCAAGCCCAGGTGTTCCACATTCTGCACCCCGGCATCCACACGCCACTCACGGAAATGTATATTTAACCTCTTTTCTCCAAATGTTAATCTACAGCTTTCCTCCAGCATGAAAAATAACGTAATGTTTGCAGCTCTATTTCATTGTGTTTCGGTATTTTGCTGGACTACAACACTGGATTGAAACAGCTCAGAATGGAGGAAGATAAGCTTAATGAAAACATGATTATTTTCACGCACAGCACACATTTTCAGTGGATTTATACTTAAAGAAACAGTTCATCCAAAAATGAAAATCTGGTCGGTGCTTAACCAAACATCAGTGATCTTTCTTCTGTGGAACACAAAAGAAGACATTTAGCAAAATGTTTTCTTTTTTAGCACTATGCCACTTTTTTTGAAAATTACCGGTAAATATCCCTAAAGAGGTCATGTGTGAACAGGCTCTTTTTAAAAATACCAAGATAAGTTCCAGCAATTTTGCCGGTAAAATCCCTAAAGAGATCATGTGTGAGGCTCTTTTTTAAAATACCAGAAAATTGGTTCCAGCAATTTCCCCAAATGCGAAGTTGTACATTATCAGTAAATTTCCAGAATTCTGATGTGTGTGGAAAATTGCCAGTTTGAAAACATACAAGTTTAGAACTCGCTGACATGTGACATCTACTCTGGCCAATCAGAACATTCTAGTGCAGATGATGCATTTACTCCACGCTGTAAATGGCCCCTTTTCACAAGACTGTTATGACATGTTTAACGGTCATCATAATCTTAAATCCTTGAAAGTTTATAATATTCATTCATTCATTCATTTTCTTTTCGGCTTAGTCCCTTTATTAATTAGTGGTCACCACAACAGAATGAACCGTCAACTTATCCAGCATATGTTTTACGCAGCAGATGCCCTTCCAGCCACAACCCATCACTGGGAAACATTCATACATTCTCATTCACACTCATACACTACAGACAATTTAGCTTACCCATTTAGCAAACTCCACACAGAAATGCCAACTGACCTAGCCGAGGCTCGAACCAGCGACCTTCTTGCTGTGAGGCGCTACCCACTGTGCCAATGCGCTGCCCTTAATTTATAATATTTAGATTAAAAAAAAAACATTTTTACATTTACATGTATTTATGTATGTATTATATTGCCACTTGAGCGAGGCGTTTCTAATGCAGCGTCTATGGGGCTGAGAGTAAATTTAACAGACTCTTCTGTCTGCCGTCATCAGTCTCACACAATTTTTTTCCTTTTTCTGAAAGTCTTAATAATATCATCGTGACCTTTTTCTTTTAATATTTCACCAAATGGAATTGTAAAAAAATTATTTATTGTACTCTCCCATTCACTGCACTCTAAGTTTACCCAATTAGGGTGACTTCTGGAAATGTGAAAAGGGTCCATGGAAATAAAAACCTTTCAATTCTTTGTCCAGACACGTTTAGCTGCTGCTTGTTAATCAGAAAATGTTTCTATGTTCCTTCTTAGTGCCAGTTGTGGAAAAACTGATTGATAAAATGTCTTATGAAAAATCACTGTAAGTTTAACGGCAAACTCTGCGTTCAAATGTATGCTATGCAGAGGAAGGGGAGTGTGATTTGCCTACCAGGGAATCAGATTTTGTAGCAGTTTCAGGTGTTTGAAGTTTCAGGTGCCAGCAACAAGATTTTTCTCCTAATTTGGTTAGTCTCTGGGACAAAAGCAGTTGCATGAATTCGAAAGTTTGAACAAAAAATGATTACCAAAAAGACTGAACCCCATCATATTTACAACTTCAAGTGCAGCTGATTAGATGTCGTTTCTGGTTAATGATGTCACATAAATTACCAGTATTTTGGAATGGATATTTGAATGTTTTTTTTTTTTTGAAGTATGGGAACTTTTTGAACATTGTTGCCTATGTGAACAGTGCATTTTTTTAATTGAATGATTCATGATTATATGATTTCATTTTGTGTTGAGTAATCGTGCTAAAATAACTACACTACTTGACGAAAAATCAGAATGATGAAAATTGTATGTAAATGGACTTGAAGAGGTTTGCTGGTGTCATGTACACAAAGTCCTGTGATTAAGTCCTTACTCTGATTATTACAGATAATTACTTTATTGTAACCAATTTTGAATGAGATTTTAGATCTGTGTTGGTAGCGTGAACTCAAAAGTATCCTTTTAAATGAAATATGTCATTCTACCATACAATTTCATACATTTGCATAAGGCACTGTAATAGTGACATCATCTAAAACAAATGATGAACAGATATTTGAAATTGAAATTTCATATTGAAATTAATATTTAAATGTTGGTCTTTATCTCACACAGAACTAGATCTGTAACATTTTTGACTTCACAAAGACTAATATAGAAAACAAGTCTCATGGACAACTTTCTTTTTTCTTTGATTTTTATGGTACTTTTGTCTTTTTTGTAGCTTGAAATCTCGTTTACATCCACTTTTATTTTACATTTGAAAGCAGCATAAACATTCTTCAAAACCTTTTATTTTTCGATGTAGGAACATTAAGCTGTGTTCCAGTTGACAGGGTCCCTACACAGTGTTCATTACCCTATACTCCATTAGCATCTGTTGAAGTTCACTTGACAAAATGTGCTAATTTGGAACTACCTGCAACATAATCAAACAATGACTGTGTCGTGCATATTAGAGGAGGTAGAGGTAAATCAACAATAAAGATCAGTGTAATATTACCACACTTTTTGTATATATATTATTAAATCGATTAATATAAATGCTCTATCTGATAAAAAAAAAACTACCATTGCATTGTTAATTTAAATTTTAAATATCATAATTTGGTTATATTTCATATGTATTTTTTAACAATAATTATAATAGTTGCCAAAAACTTAAACTGTCACATCATGCGCAATTTATACCCACAAACACCCCTGTACAAACCCCACCTGGGACTAATTAAGCTTGGTCTCAGGTAAATAAGATGATAAAGTCTTAAATCGATTTCGCCTCGTTTGTTGTAGTCAAACTTCTTGTAGTACTAGAGTGATGTGTGATGATGACTAGTGGCTAAATTTCCCTCTCCACTTCCTGTGAAGTGATCTATTGATATTCCCTTGCTCCCTATGCTGTGAAGTGATGCATCAATGTCCCCTAATTCCCTTTGTGGTTTGCTGTGCCCTTCAAACTAAACATGTTTGCTCCCTTGGGATTGTATCCTCAGTTTAGACAGTAGAAACCCTGTAAAGTTCACTCCGCAGAGCACTTAGAGCCCAGTGAAATGACAGTGTGGTAACTAATGGCGTACACACAGATTTTGTGCCCCTGTTGTCAACAAGCTTGGCCACACTTCAGGCCCCTCTAAATTTGCAATTGTGACATCTGCATTTACAAAAAATCATGTGCAGTGTGTAGAGCGCATAAACTGAACTTGAGCAAGAAATCACATGGAAACACAGGCCCAAGCCTCAACTCATTTGTGTTGCCAGATTGCTGGTAAGAATAAACAGCAAATTAGAGTCCAGAATGAGCTGAAATAATCCACAGATTTTTATATGGAAAATAATACAATAAAATATTGCTAACTGCATCTGATACCTGGCTTATGCTAAAACAACAAGCCCATAGAAATGCTTAGAAATAATGGACATGGCAACACTGCAAAAACATCAGTTTGGTTTTGTAACATAAAAATGGTCAAAAACAGCCAATTCGTTTCTAAACATGCTAGATACTTGATGATTATTATACTAGTTTGGAAGCAAGTTGTGTTTTAAACACCAAACAATAATTTAGCAAATGTGCCTTTTTTGATGCATCTGTCACTCCTAAAACGTTTTACTGTGTATGTGAGCATATTAAACTCTGCAAAGAGTCAGTAGCTATTAGAAAGCTGATGTAACATGAAGTTGAAAATCTGTTTACTAAAATAACATGTTTAATTTCATAAGAAGGCTGCACGGTGGCGCAGTGGGTAGCACAATCGCCTCACAGCAAGAAGGTCGCTAGTTCGAGCCCCGGCCGGGTCAGTTGGCATTTCAGTGTGGAGTTTGCATGTTCTCCCCCAGTTCACGTGGGTTTCCTCCGGGTGCTCCGGTTTCCTCCAAAATTCCAAAAACATGCGGTACAAGTGAATTGTGTAAGCTAAATTGTCTGTAGTGTATGTGTGTGAATGAGTGTGTATGGATGTTTCCCAGTGATGGGTTGCAGCTGGAAGGGCATCCGCTGCGTAAAACATATGCTGGATAAGTTGGCGGTTCATTCAGCTGTGGCGACCCCAGATTAATAAAGGAACTAAGCCGAAATGAGAATGAATAAATTTCATAAAAGAAAATGAATGAATGAGTGTTTATTAGATTTTGTCTAGAGATTGCATGCAGAGTGATAAAAAATTCAGAATCTAGAAAAATAAAAATGTCAGTTAGTTGCCCCATCCCCCCTCTAAATGGCCACTGGTTCCATAATAGTAAAGTCTGAGCGGATATTAAACGGACAGTCTATCAGTTCTCTAGTTACTGTTTCCATCCAAAGATGACGAAAAACTGAAATATCGCATACAACATTTGCCAATAAATCACCTTCGCCATCCAATGAGACAAAGAGAACAAAATGATCACTTCCTAAAAAACTAATGGCAAAAAGAAAAATGGAATTTGCTGTAAAAGGATTAGTCATGGGCCTTTTTTCTTATTTATTTAATTACTTCAGATGAAGACAAAACACAATAAATGCACAGTGGCATTTAGAGGCGCGACAGCTCTTTTGGAGTTCTGGAAGGCAATAATACAAACTACAATGATGACGGACTTTGGCTAAGGAATTTTAGACCAACCAAAACTACATTTTAGATTTTGTGCAATGTGATCGATCTGCTGCATTTCCCATCTTATACATTTTTGTCATCACATGATCTGTTAAAACAAAATCACAAGACTTTTTTGAATTTATACGATAAATGTGTTTCTAGCATAGTTTATGCATATATTTTATTATCGGATAAAAAGTTTATCCTACTCAGTTGTTTTCTGTGTTTTTTTTAAACCTTTTTGTTTATTATGCGATGTTCCTAAATGCACATAAAAATAGGGGGATGAAAACACAGTTAATGACACAGCTAGTTGACTTGCCAAGAAAGTGTAACTAAATGGTAATTTTGAGCTCAACTATCCCTTTAAGAGTTCGAGCAGACTGAGGTGATTCTGTCGCCCAAGGCTTCAGCTGCTTCTCCTCAGGGAAACCTGCAGTGTAGCTGCTCAGCACCATCCGTAACCTAGTATACGCATAATGACACACGCCAGCGATCGGAGCGAATTATAAGAGTCGAGCTCATACACCTGACGGCGGACTGTCTGCATGCTCATTCTGAGATTCCCATAGCCACATTTTTATTAATAATTTCAATTCTTACCAGTCTAGAAAAGTTCAGCAGCACAGTTTTTAAAGCAATTTTCAGAAAACACCAAACAGTGATGCAAAACTGGCATTATTGCAGTTGTGTTGTTGTATTTGCATGTGGGATTTTTGATGGAGAACTGGGGCAAAGTGTGTGCAGGTGTGTGTTTAGCGCGTGTTTGCTCATGCTGAATGTGCACATGCAGGACAGTGTGAGTCACATCTGGTTCTTCCAGCAGCTTTTGAATCAGAGGGAGGTTTTGTCCTTTAATGCCTGAGAGTAACTTTATCAAGTGCCCTGGTTATTTTTGGCAGAAAGCGATTGCTGGTTTTAAGAGTTCCCTCACAGGTCACTGCTGGAGAAGCACAGAGAGATAAATATGGGGCTAGAAAGTGGCTGGCACCGTTCAGCCGTCCCACTGCCCCCTCATCCTCTGGCCGCACTGATAAAAGCATCCAGAGCTCTCCCCCCCAAAACACAAGCTAGATCAAATCAGCAGGCATTTTATCCCAGGAGGCACTGTTTAAAAGCACTGCACATGAGAAAATAATAGACAGTATTCATTCATTCATTCATTTTCATTTCGGCTTAGTCCCTTTATTAATCTGGGGTCGCCACAGCGGAATGAACCGCCAACTTATCCAGCACATGTTCTACGCAGCGGATGCCCTTCCAGCTGCAACCCATCTCTGGGAAACATCCATACACACCCATTCACACTCATACACTACGGACAATTTAGCTTACCCAATTCACCTATACCGCATGTCTTTGGACTTGTGGGGGAAACCGGAGCACCCGGAGGAAACCCACGCCAACACAGGGAGAACATGCAAACTCCACACAGAAACGCCAACTGGCGAGGCTCGAACCAGCGACCAGCGACCTTCTTGCTGTGAGGCGAACGTGCTACCCACTGCGCCACTGTGAGGCCCTAATAGACAGTATATAAACGTAAAATGACTAACTTTATGGCAAGCTGTTCTAGCAATTATATTTAAAATGTCTATTTTCAAGCTACTAGCACTTACCTTTAAAGATACTAGTATCTTTTCCATTACTAGTAATTATTCATTAGTTATAGAGCTTATTTTAGATAGGTAGATGCTAGTGCATGCTTATTTGAAGCAAGATAATGATATGTTTAGATAATGGTATTTATTCACTAGATACTAGTACTTATCAAAATAAGAATAGAAATAGTTCATTACTTTATTAGAGTGTTATTTATTAGTACTAATTTGTTAATTAGTAGTACCTATTAAATAGATACTAGTACTGTACTTATTCTATAGATACTAGAACTTATTACTAGACCCACACAGACTCTCCAGGCACATAAATACACATATTTCCACAGCATTTTATGTTACACACAAATGTGTGTAAATATATATTTTTAGACATATATGAAGTTTATATAATAATTTCAGTAATATTATTGAATAATATGCAAATGTTTATATGATTTATGTACAATACAGTTTTTACGTTGATCATAATTTTTTATGTGTTTTAACGTCATTTTTTATGTGTTTTAGTAGATATGTTATTATTCTGGATTTATTAGTAGATATATTACTCTCAAAATCATGCCACATAAATCTGCAGATTTTTTATAGCAATATAGCAAGTTTTCCTAAAAGAGCAACACAGTCGTGCATCGCGTCTTTTTCAAGATGTCGTTCCGACCGTGCGTTTCTGGATGCGGCGTTTTCCTGTCCCCGGATGACGGACTGCCATGGCATGTCTGTTGCGCAGCTAAGATCGCGGCTCTCTCTTGCAAAAGGGCGAACCACCCCTGTTGTCGCCCGCAAGACGGTTGGCACTCGGGCAGATCTGAGGGTTACAGTGGGGGTCAATCTGCCGCCCTCGGGCTCGCAGGCCTCTCACTCCTCCTCACTCCTGGTGAGCGAGGCGTCGGATCTAGAAGCAGATATGATGGCCGTGCTTTCCCGGGCTTCTTCGGCTGTGGGTCTGGAGATGGTTTATCCCCCAGCCCTGTGGTCTGCCCTGCACGCTATGTCCATGTACCAGCACTACCAAGCACAGGCATTGACCCAGCTGCACAAGTGTGGTTCCAACCCAGGCTTAAAGAATGAGCTTCGCACCGCAACCGACTATGCTCTGCATACCACCAAGTCAGCTGCTCATGCCCTGGGTAGGACGATGGCCACACTAGTGGTCCAGGAACGCCACCTTTGGCTAAACCTGGCTGATATGCGTGACGTTGACAAAGCTCGCTTTCTTAATGCACCCATATCCCAGGCTGGCCTGTTCAGCGACATCATCTGTGAATTTACCCAGGAGTTCACGGGGGGTGGGGTGGGGTTGGGGGGTGAAAGAGCAGTCGAGTGCGATGGGTGAAGTCATCTGTTGGCGGGCTCGTAAGACTGCTCACACCGCCGAACCATCCACCTCAGCTGCTCCTTGCCGAGGGCGCCCGCCTGCGGTTTCAAGATCTGCTCCTCCGCCCCCGCCCGATCCTCCGGCTAAGCGGCACCCCACAGGCGTTCAGCGCCCCCGTCCCAGAGCAAGGAAGGTCTGGCAAGGAAGGTGAGAGTGAATCTCTTGCCTCCTGCTCTTCCGCGGGACCCCAGCGATCCCCAGATCAGCCCTTCCACTCCGTGCTGCCCCACTGCTGGTGCGTCAAAGATCGTGCAGATGACGCCACTTGCGCGAGCTCTGCCAGCCTGGTTAGCGCTGGCCAGCCCATCTCAGTGGCTCATTCGCCTGATCAGACTCGGCTACGCGATTCAGTTCGCCAAACGGCTTCCCAAGTTCACGGGTGTGTATTTCACCACGGTCAATCAGCTGTCTGCCCCTGTCTTGCGCGAGGAGATTGCTGTCCTCCTGGATGCAATTGAGCCGGTCCCTCCAGCCGAGATGCGGACCAGGTTTTATAGCCCGTACTTCATTGTACCCAAAAAGAGTGGTGGGCTACGGCCAATCCTTTTGAACCGATGTCTGCACAAGCTGCCGTTCAGAATGATCACTCAGAGGCACATCCTCCGGTGTGTCTGTCCTCAGGTTTGCAGCGATAGACCTGAAGGACACGTACTTTCATGTCTCCATTCTTCCACGCCACCGCCAATTTCTGCGGTTTGCGTTCGAAGGTCGAGTCTGGCAGTACAAAGTTCTCCTCTTTGGGCTCTATCTGTCTCTGCGTGTTTTCACCAAACTCGCAAAGGGTGCTCTGGCGCCCCTTCAGCCCGCTGGCATCCACATACTGAATTATCTCGACTACGGGCTCATTTTAGCTCACTCGCGGGATCAATTGATTATGCACAGAGACAGGGTGCTCCAGCACCTCGACCTGTTGGGGTTTCAGGTCAACCGAGAAAAGAGCAAACTCGGTTGGAGCTGGACTCGATCACCATGAGAGTGCGCCTCTCCCGAGAACGTGCCGAGCTGATGCTGACCTGTCTGAGGGAGTTCGACAAGAAAATTGTGGTCTCTCTGAAATTATTTCAGAGGCTCCTGGGGCATATGGCATTCACAGCCGCTGTCACGTCACTCGGATTGCTCCATATGAGACCACTTCACCATTGGCTTCACGATAGGGTCCCCAGACGCACATGGCATGCGGGCACATACCGAGTGACTGTCACTCCATTGTGTTGCTGCACCCTCAGCCCCTGGACGGACCCTGTCTTTCTACAGGCCGGAGTGCCTCTAGAACAAGTGTTATTCAAGAAATGTTGTCATCTCGACGGATGCCTCCAGCACCGACTGGGGGGCCATGTGTTGCGGGCATGCAGCTGCGGGTCCGTGGAAAAGAACCTGGTTGCATTGGCATATCAATTGCCTAGAGCTGTTGGCAGTGTATCTTGCTCTGCGCTGTTTTTTTACCGGTCATTCTGACTAGTCATTGCACAAGGTGAATTAAAAGTTAGACTAGTAAGGTAAGAATTGTTAACAGTAGTTACAAACAGTAGTTACAAAATATAATGGTGTTTAGTAAATAAGTGTTTAAACCTAAAAAATAACTAGGATCCAGTAAATAGAAACTACTGTTGAATGAGTGCTAGTAACTACTTGTGCCAAATAAATAGGCAATAAAAACTAGGATTACACTTTATTTTAAGGTGTCTTTGTTACAGTCTGACTAATATTTGCTTAGTGGGTATGAATATCTAATAAATAACTACTAGTATCTATTGATAAAATGCTAGTATGCAATGATTTGTGAAAAAAAAACCCAGTATATACTAATTACAGTAGGAATACTACAGTAGGAAAATAAAACCAGTTGATATCTCAATGACTGATCTCTATTGTCAATGGCAAAAAAATGTAAATTTGTTTTTTGTAACATTAGTTTAGTTACTAGTCACTGAAATATTTTTAGAGGATTTTTAAAAACAAGTTCTAGTATCAATTCAATGGGTACTAGTATCTAACAATTAGTGTAATTGTATATAATATATAGTATATAATTAAAAGCTATTATATTATATTATATATCATGTGTATGATATTATATATCATGTGTAAAATGAATAAGTACTAGTATATTTTAAAAAGGTACTAATACCTAACAGTAATAGTATTTCAGTAAAACATACTAGTATTTAAAAAAAGAGTATGAAAATCAATAGAAGCACATTCTAAGGATTAAAAATGTAAGCTAAATCTCTAAATTGAATCTAAATCTAAATGGCTTGCCATATAAGCATTAGAAAATATGTGAGATCAAAATATAAACAAACACTGTTTAACAGCTGGTGCTTCTCTGTGATTGGCTGATTAGACTGTCAATATGATAATGCCAGCCTGTCATGAATACAGCCAGTCAACAAATGGTTATGAATGTGTCAGACTGGTGGAAATGGATGGACTAATTACAGAGTAAACAACTCACATGCTCGGACATCATCGCTTTCGCCCACATCCAGATCGAAATGAACTTGTAATGACTTGAAACGCAAGGTGATTTGTGACTGAGGCGGTTTTAGTGAGCACTCAGCTGGGTTAAATTAAAAAGGTGAATCTGCGTGCCTGACACCATCTGCAGTGTTTACCCAAGATTTGTTGACTAATGATCCGAAAGAAAGCAAAAAATGGCTCAACAACAGTTCATGGTGACTAATTAAATAGGCAATAAATAGGCTTGTTACTGAAGGTATTATTATATGAGCGACTTGATGATGTGCCTTGTGATAAAAACATTATAATATTAGGGGTTAGTTTGAGCTGTAATTTCACAGACGCATTCTTGTTTTATATTCAGCTCAGGCTCATTGGAAATACGTGCTTCAGCCTTGCTCCAGCTATGTTTTGTTAAACGTTTCAGGTAACAAATCCAGTAGAGGGCGCTGTCTACAATTTTAAAATCTGAGGTATGTTACTTCAGAATATGTCCTTCCATGAGAAGGCAGGGCTAGCAAACATAAGAGGAAAGTACAATGCGACCATATCGTTTTACATTGATTTTACATTGCATCACAAGTACAACATCATACAAAGTGAGCTACCAAGGAGGGCACAGCTACCAAGTAGTAACAGATTCTTTATTATGGTTGACCAGGAGCTACAGAATTGTATTTAATTACTGTATTTATGTGGAATTTATATGACTTATGCAAAAAAAAGAAGAAAGTTTTTCTTACTTAGATTTTTTGTCTTTGTTTTAGTCCAAATGTCTACATTTCAAAGCGAAAACAAGATCATTTTGCTTTTTTTTTAAGGAATTTTTTTTTCCTTATTTCTTCTGAAGGTGAAAATAGAACAATATTTCTAATTGATCTAAGATTTTATTGATATTTGGACCAGAAACAAGAAAAAGCAAAGTAAGAAAAGCATTTTTTTGCACTGTGATTATTCAATATCTGTACCTGAATACTGTTAGACTCCCCAGAAAACTGTCAAACAATTCTATTCAAACCATCTTGTGAAACTGTATTCATATCGCATTATATATTGCAGAAAAATGAAATATCGCAATATCAAAATTTTCCAATGTCGTGCAGCCATACTACCAAGTAACTGACCATGCCGCAAAGGTTGTCAATATAAAGATATAGGTGAGGCAGACGTATTCAATTACAAATCATAGACACCGTTATGTTGTTTTGTGGTATTTATTTGGTGTTGTGCCAAGAGCTGCACAAAAATAATCCTTTATTTGTTGATAATATGTCCCTGTAAATATCATTAATGTGAAAAGGGACAAAGCATTTATTTGACATATGTAGGCTGAAGTGCATTTTTCCAATGAACCTGTGTTTATATTACATCTGTAAAATGGCCATAATTGTTACTTATATAAAAATGTAATAATCTTGCTCAATATTACAGTTTTTACTGTATATTTTGGTTTAAAACAACAATCCCAAACTAATAAATAGTGGTGTAAAGCCTTCTTATAAACTAAAGGATTAGATCAGGTGGGTTTGACATTTGCAGGTTACCACTTTTCAAAGTGTGCTTTTAAATATTCATATTAGATAGTTAAATATGAATTACAACTTGGGTTAAATATTCATGACACGTCTTATTAATATTAAATATTGATGTAAACACAAAGTAGTGTTGGTTCCTTGTTGATAAAGTGCATGTATATTCTTTTAACCTGGATACAGCGGGATTAAAGCAGAATACAATGTCATGTTTGCTCAAAAGTCTGATGTTTTTCCTAATGATGCTCTTGTTTCCAGGACTACACCCTGACCATGTATTTCCAGCAAGCCTGGCGAGACAAGCGCTTGTCTTACTCGGAGATTCCTCTCAATCTAACATTGGATAACCGCGTGGCTGACCAGCTGTGGGTGCCTGACACCTACTTCCTCAACGATAAGAAGTCCTTCGTTCACGGAGTGACGGTCAAGAACCGAATGATACGCCTGCACCCTGACGGCACCGTTCTGTACGGATTAAGGTACGTTCTTGGAGGTCGTTGCCATTGCGGTTATTGACCTGTAATCATCACGTTGGCCAGAGGTTGTTTAACTCCTCTCATAATTCTATTCCTGCATTGGTTTGCGCACCACCCACATACATGTTCTGGGGCCTGTTTTTATTTTCCTCGCTGCTGATGCATTATGCTGGTGTAAATGACTCAACATCGGCGTCTATGTTTAGAAGGGATGAAATTGTTGTTGCTAATTCCAAAGCTGCATATTGTGCTCTCTGTTCCTCAGCCTGACAGCGGCGTCCTTATCAGAAGAGTGCTTAAAAATTAAAAATCTGCATTGCAGCAGATAATTCGCTGTTATTAAGCTAGCCCAAATCAATAAATATAATTTATAACGCTCCCATTATGTAAGTGCCCAATTACGTAAGCTGTTTTTTACATAACCCGAAAGGGAAAATTCGTGCAGAAACACTAAATGCACATGATGAAACATTGATGGGAATGTGTGAGAGTGCCGTGACCTGGCCTGCAGAACATTGCTGCCGGGACTGCCAGTGTGATACTTTGTCAATGGAGACCTTCGTCTGTGAGACAGTGTGTGTGTGTGTGTGTGTGTGTGTGTGTGTGTG
>CAIGQW010055024.1:2187674-2208590 GCA_903798125.1 Danio choprae
TGTGTGTGTGTGTGTGTGTTTGTGGTGTGTTGTGTTGTCCGTGTTCCTTGGGTGCCCTGCTCCACTAAGCCTGCCAAAGCATGTTCCTCAATTACCAAGAGGAGAAGAAAATAACAGCGCTCTTCTATAACTGTCTGCAAGAGCCCAGGCTGACAATTTAGCAGAGGCAGGTAGATCTGATTATCTTGCTCCTAAAAGACTTCAACCAATAACGCGGACACTGGCTAGGAGATGAAAACGCACAGGCTTAAATATCATTTTTGAGTCATAATCGTATAACTGAATCGTGTTACAACTTAGCAGTTTGTGTTGAGCTTGTTTTTAATGAATTAATGTTAAGTCATGTTCATTTGTTATATTCTAAATTCATTGTTTGATGCCTTTAAAGGGATAGTTCATCCAAAAATTCAAAATGAATTCACTATTCACTTACCCTTGTGTGTTTTTTTTCTTCTGTTGAACACAAAAAGCATATTTTGAAGAAAGCTGAAAACCTGTAACCATTGACTTCCACAGTATGAAAAACAAATATCATGAAAGTCAATGGTTCCAGCTGTCTTTAAATGATCTTCTTTAGTGTTCAACAGAAGAAAGAAACTGAAGCAGGTTTTAAACAAGTGACGGGTGAGTAAATGAGGATAGAATTTTCACTTTTGGGTGAACTGTCCCTTTAAGAATTTAGTTCAGCTCGAAATATGAATTCGGTTATTATGTACTCACCCTCAGTTTTTTTGTTTGTTTGTTTATATTCAGAACACTGAAGGTACTTATAAGGTATTTCTAATCAAACCATTGTCCTTTCCCTGAACTGAACATTGATTAACAGTGAACTGGAATAACATTGAATTGGCTTTCAGTGAATGGACAGAAAATCACTCAGGTTTTTATTCAGAATATCTTCATTTATGTTCTATTTCTTTTTAATTGGAATATTTATTTTATTTTATAAATCCTTCAAAGAAAACTGATTATTGTTTAGTCCAGTGAATTTCTTGACAGATCAAAATTAGAGAACGTGGTTATGAACTTTATCTTTTTTATTCAAAATGTGAAGGAATTTTATTGGTGGATATTCCGTAGTTATGTTTCCCATCAGACCCAGATGAATTAAACTTACTAAAGTGAACTTTTTTTTAAAACCAGTTTTATACAACATGCTTCTTAGCAAAGGTTAGTTTAGCCTTGTGATTCTTTCTTTCTGATGAGAGCTTTGGTCACTGCAGAGCATTTTAATCCAAATTTTCTTAAAAATCTAAACACTGAATGTTGAGATCTTTACCCTGTTCAGAGCTGAACTTACGATTAATTTCAGCTGCAGTATTGAACCAATTGTCCATTGAGATTCTGTGCTTTGTCCTACCTCTCATGCGTTTGTCTTTTATGTATGACAAGCATTTTGGGGGACTGGAATGAGTTAATTACATTGGAAAGATGCAAAATTCTAGAAATCACTGATTTGGAACAACCAATTTCTCTTGCTATGGCTGAAAGGTTCTCCTTTTGACTTTCATCAAATTATAACTTGCCAAATTTGTGCTTTCTGCCTTTGTGCAACAATCAGTGCCATCTTATTCCATGTTACTATGCTAACTATGTTGGATAAAATCATTTAAAGCAATAGTTCAGCCAAGAAGGTTCTTTATTCCAATGAACACTAAAGAACATATTGTATTTTGATCAAAGCTGGAAACCTCTGACCATTGACTTCCATAGTAGGAAAAACAAATACAGAGGAAGTCAGTGGTTTCAAAATATCTTCTTTTGTATTCTACAGTAGAAAGAAACTAATAAGTAAAGGGTGAGTAAATGATGACAGACTTTTATGGTGAACTACTTCTTTAATTTAGATGCATACATAATGACCTTTGTCTAAATGACTACTAACATTGCTTTAGCAGTGAATAGCTTATGGTGTTGTGTTCCATTCAGGTCATTTTATTGCACAGCATAACTCAGTAAGCATACATTAAAAGATGTTCTTTAAGTCTTTGTATTAGGCCCAATTAAGAAGTGTTACAGTGCCATAAAGGCTACTTCTGTCTATGTAGTTGACTAATTTAAGCCATAATAGACTTAAGCAAAGCTAAGTTACTGCACATGGTGACTAAGAGAAGGAAAGGAGTGCTGTTTACCGTGTAAATCTCATTTACAGTGGATGAGCCACACAATAAAAAGGAGACATGATCATTAATTTTCATTTACAGAAAGGTTGCCTGTTATATCGAGGTGAAGTGCGTCGGCTGGTCTTTTTTTTTTTACTCAGGGACTTGAAGATGTCTAAGGGCAGAATAGGACAGCTGCTATTAATAGCCAGCATTAATTCATTTTGTTTAATCACACATTTCTTGTGCCGTGTTTCTTTGCAAAAGTGAGTGAATACCATTGCATCAGAAAAACTCAGGACAGGCATCACTGCAAAGAAAAATCGCTGAGCTGGTTGCAAAATTCAATAGCATGTCCTTCCCCTATACCACATGTCCAATTCTGTCAATAGTGGCTTAGCAGGATCACCAAGAAAATATATATTTAATGTATCCACCTCATTTTACAGCACTCAAGTAAGGTAATTCCTTTGTGGGAGACTTCCAGTTCATTATAATTAAGGGCAGTGAACAGAAAATGTGAATACACCATAAACCATTGTGTTTATGATTTTGATAATAAAACGACATTAAAAACTATAAAGAAGGTAAACATTTTAGCGCTTTATTTAAAAATAAGTCGGATAAACTGTTTTAACTGTAATTATTTAACTTTTTTCTATATTTTGCAAATACTTTTATTCAAAACATACACTCAAAAAATGATGTTTGTGTTTGTTTAAACTACTTATTTAAAATTAATAAATTTTTTATTAATCTTCATGTTAACCCAACACAAATACTGTACATTGTGTGGAACCCAGCATTTTTACAGTGTATATTGCATTCAAGGTATTTGTACAGTTTGAGTAGCAGGAACTCTTTCTGAATGCACATTCCTAGTTTGTGTGCACAGAAGAATTTGTCTTTTTAATATTTCATCAACATTTTCATCCTTGTTATTTACAGTAGCCCCTCCCCCTACCAATTAGTTGTTATAAAGACCATTTTTCACAGTTAAAAACAATTGTTACAATTCACAAATATGATTTACCCTGTAGAGTTTTCAGAGCATCAACTAGCTGTATACAGTAGTTTGTATGTGCACATCTTACCAAAAAACAATCTATAGTTTCTAGGGTTTTTTTTTCTTTTTTCTTTTCATTTTACACTTTAAAAAGAATAACTAGACGTCCTTCCTGTAATCCTTGTTACAATAACATTAGACCAATGAGAAACTTTGTATTGTACTTTTTCAGCAATATTTTGAATTTGTCCATTCTCTTACTTAATGCACATTCCTAGTCTGAAAGGTGACATTTCATCGAAGAAAAGAATTGGTCTTTTTTTAATATTTTATCAATCTTTGTTCCGTCTCTCGGATGACTTTTTATGTTTGATGATGTTACTAAGTCCTTGTTATTTAGCCCTTCCCGTTCCAACCAGTTTTCACATAAAATATTGATACACTTTTTACATTTTCCATTCTAGCAGTTCAGAAACCTTTGTTCCAGTTCAGAAGTATAGGTTGCGTTCCAGACACAGTCAGAGGTGGGAATTTTAGCATTGACATGTCCCACTTCTGACCTTGATGCGTTCCAGCCAGTCGTGCTTCACAGTTGCATTTTCACCATGTGAGATGTCAATATTTCATAGCATTTTGCCAATTATAGCTAAAACAAAAAGAATAAAAAATGCTAGCTGTCCTTTGAAGACAGCTGATGAAAAACAAAAAGAACATTTATATTTTGTGCTATAAAGCTAATATAGTTCCAGAAAAAGCCATTATTATTAGGATTCAAACTCATTTTTGTGCTTTAAACATGCTTGAAAATTTATAAATATGATAACTTTGCTGAAGCAGGACTAACCATCATCTGTGAAATGATGAAGTGTGTGTGAAGTGAAGTCAAATGACGCGTCTCTCTGAAGTCTGTTTTTTTTTTTGTTTTCTCCGAAATCACGGGTCAGGTGTTCAACTTCAAGTGGTGTTTTAGAAGTTATCTTCAAGCAGTCATTAGGAAAACTCCCAATTTAAAATGATCTGGAACACAGCATACAATTTTCACTTTTTAAGTCGATTCTTTTGTCACTGAGAATGTTTATATGCACACATTGCCAAAGAAAAAAGTATTTCTAATCAATATCATCAATATTCATCAATATCATCAATAGTTTCATCAATATTTTCTCTACCTCTCGAAGGTATAGTTCACACAAATTTCAGCCATCATATTTACTCAGCCTTCACTTGTCCAAAATCTGAGTTTGAGTTTCTTTCTTCTATTGAACGCAAAGAAGACATTTTGAAGATTATTGGTAGCTGGCACCCTTTGACTTCCATAGTGCATTTTTTACCTACTATGGAAGTCGATGGATACTATCATCCAGCATTCTTCATAATATAGTCTTTTGTGTTCAACAGAAGAAAAAAACTCATAAATATTTAAAACTACATGAGGTAGAATAAATGATTTTTTTGGGGTGAACTATCCCCTTTGTATACTTTGTGACTTAATTTGTCACTTAATTGTCCAATGATGTCACCAAATGATTGTTATTAGTGCCTCCCATTCCAACCAATGCTCATACAAAGACCATAAAAACAATCACTACACATTTAAAAAATTACATTCTTGATTCAATTAAAAATGAACAATCCCTGTCCAATGATTTTTACATAAGGACTATTTTTGTACTCACATTGTCGTAGTTCAGATAACAAAAGTCCTTGCTACAATTTAGAAAAAAAACTTTCTGTGCACTCAAAAAATGTATTTTGCTGCTTGTTTAAACTACTTATTTAAAATGAGTTGAAGCAACACTATTCTTAAGTTTTTTTGGAGGACAACGTAATTGTTTTATGTCCAATTCACTTTACATTTGTAAAAACAATTAAGTTAACTTAATCGATGTGTGTTGAAGGAATTGTGTGGAACCCAGCATTTTTTACAGTGTATGCTGAGCATTCTTGCCACCTCCAAAATGTGCAGTTATAGTCTGTAGCTGCACATTATACAGTATATATAAAAAAGTCTCTCCATTGTTCCATCAGAATTTGCCCTGTCTCTCAAATAGCATTCCTTGCTTTTTAGCCCCTCCTCCTTTTTTTTTACATTATACAATTTAATTTACATTTGAAAAAAAAAAACAATTACCACTATCACGTTTTTTTAAAATACCACTCAAAATCCTTGTTACAATTCCTAAAATTATCACCACAGCATTTCCGGTGCGTCCTCTTGCCCCCCTCATAATGTAATTTAGTCAGAACCCCTGCGTCGTGTGTTGCAGCACAAGCCTTAGTAAACAAGGTCGTTTGAAATAAAGGTACACATGGTGCCTTGGGCTCCGTTCTCAACCCTTACGTGAACCTGTGTGCTGCAGCCCACCATTGCTAGACGGATAGATGAAGTCTAGTGTGCTGGTAAAGAAAGCGCCCTTCAATGTGTGTGGATGAGAAGAGCGCAGCGACGCTGCATTAGTTTCAATGCAGGGAAATTGCAGTCTAACGGCTCCAGAGAGAGTAAACAGCTCTGACTTCTATTCCTCAGACCCTTTTCAAGCTGATACAAGCTGCCAGAGGCGTTAAGCGGCACTAAACCGGTGAGGGTCAGGCCTTGATTCCTCCTGCTCTTAATATTTCCAGCCAAACACTCTTCAAGCTGATACAAATCAACCAGTACGAAAAGGAGAGCAGAGGGGGTTTTAATGCAAATATACTGACTTTATTTTAAGAAAGGAAACATTTATAATCTAAAAAAACAAAAACAAAAAAAATCCAAATTTCAGAAATAAATGAATGATGTAAGATTCAGACTAGAAACAAGTCAAATGATCTGCCAGTACAGTAAGATAATTACACTTGATGAGATTTTTTGAAATAAGAAAACTTAGGCTTTAGTAAAGAGTAAAAAGTCTTAACATAAATATTATAGCACTTGTTCCAAACAGTGCACTTAATCTAATTATCTTAAAATTATCTTGTTAATTGCTTTTCAAACAGTTTGCTTTTCTTATTTTGTGCAAAACTTCTTAAAACTAGATAATTTCTCCTAATTAAAGAATTTGTCATTATATATTGTCTTAAAATGAGCCAAAGCATTTCAACCTGATTTCAACAAGATTATTGTATGAATTGAATAAGGATCACACATACTGCACATAAATATTGTCCACAATTTGTAATTTATATTAAGATTTGACAGTAGTTACAATGCCAAATTTGTTCTTCTCAAAAAACCAAAGCTTACTTCAGCAAAATATAACGCAATGTATTTTGTCACTAAAGAACAATTCTTTTTTAATAGGCTTGAACTTAAAACAAGTTACTACAGCTAATATGAAATCTTAAAAATACAATGTTGGTCATAAATTTGGTCTCTGATTATAATTAAGCTAAATTTGCTGGTACAAATACTTAACTTTAAGCTTTAGGAATACGTAGGAATAAAAAAGATAAATAATCTTAAAACGGTCATAACAATCTTACAATCTGATATTGTATATTGTATTCCTAAAACAAGATCAATATGTGATAACCTGAAATGAGAAAGTCTCGATCATAATATTGAGTTTAATAGGAGAAGTCTGTTTGGAGTGGTTGGCGGCAATTATAACACCTGACAAATAAATCATATTAAATAAACCCACTCTCACGTAAAAGCACATGTGTAGGCAGTGATATCCTGATTTAATGCGTATTTGTCCTACTGTGTTTTCTTCTTTATATGATATTAATCATTATACCTGTCATGTGCTGTTTAAATGAAATGTCTAAGAGGGAACGACATTATAATTGTATGAAGTAAGGTCATTTTTAGGTCAGTACACAACAATATGAAATAGTTTAATTAATGAATTTAGTAAATAAATGAATTTAATTAACACATTTTAATTTTCAGTTAAACGTCACACACAAAACATAAATCAGTAAATGTTGATAATTAACTTAGTGAAGTTTCACAAACTAATTTTCGAGAGGAGCATGTGATATGATCGACTACAGCTGATCCCTATCAATAATCATTAGCTAGCCTATCAGATCATTCCAAAACTACTATAAATATCCTGCCTAAATTTCATTCCCTATCTTTGTTTTTGGAAACCCCCCCTTCTATCCTTTCCTTCTCCCTCATCCTCAATTCCATGATCAGGTGACAAGGTGGCTCAGTGGCCGCCGCTGCAGCCTCGCAGCTGGAAGGCCAAAGGTTCAAATTGAACGAGTCGGCACTCTCTGCGTGGAGTTTGCATGTTCTCCCCGTGTTTGCGTGGGTTTTCCCCGGGTACTCCGGTTTCCTCCCACAGTCTAAAAACATGTGCATAAATGTATCGTAAGAACAGTCACAAGCACTTAAAGCATACATACTGAATCAATCCTCAGTATATTTAAAAAAAATAAATAAATAAAAAATAAAATAAATAAATAAATTAACTTGGGGGCTCTTGAGAAATACCTGATCTCGTATCCCTCCTAATGCTCTTTGACCAGGCGGGAATCTTGGGCTCATCTATCTCCGAGCTCAGGATTCTCTCCCGGGACAGCATGCCAAACCTGCTATCATAGTTGAACATTATCTAAGTGTGAACTCTTGAATTTGAATTGGTGGAGAAGACACCAATTCAAATAATTTTCATTTTAACGATAGCGCATTTACCAAAAACGTTGTCAGGCAAATTTAGATTAAGAATCATCTGATAGCATATTGAAAGACTCTATTTAAGAATCACATTGCAGGCCCAATATACTAATAATTGTATATTAACCAGGTGCTCCTGTTTCCCCCACAAGTCCAAAGACATGCGCTATAGGTGAATTGGGTAAGCTAAATTGTCTGTAGTGTTGGTATGAGAGTGTGTGTGTGTTTCCTAGTGATGGGTTGCTGGATAAGCATATGCAGCATAAACATATGCTGGATAAGTTGGTGGTTCATTCCACTGTGGTGACCCCAGATTAATAAAAGGACTAAGCCGAAAAGAAAATGAATGAATGAATGAATTTAGAAATAGAATTTTAATAAACTTTTGCTTAAATGTATGTGCAAGGCAGAATTATGATGTAAATTTATTTCACCCGTATTTTTCACCCGTTACTTAAAAGTTAAATAAGACGCATGCTTTTAATATGTTTTTTGTTCATTTTTATTTAGACACCAAAATGCAATGTGCAAAAATACTTTAATCCAGTCTTTACTGTCTGAGAAATTGTATTATTATCAATGTTAATAAAAACAGTTGTCCTGCCTAATATATCTTCTTTAATGCATAGAAAATATCTGCATTGATTAAAAAAACATTTGTAACACTATAAATATCCTTATTGCTATTTCTGATCAATTTAGTGTCCACGCTGAATAGAATATTTATTTCAAAAATGCAAAATTTGCCTACAAATGAAATGAAGTCATTGTTTTATGGAAAACCATTTATATTTGTTTGTGATTAAAGGGATAGGTCACCCCCAAAAAATCTATTTGCTTACCATTCCCTCACCCTCAAGTGCTTCCAAACCTTTATGAATTTTCTATTAAACACTAAAGAAGATATTTTAAAGAAAGCTGAAAACCTGTAACCATTGACTTCCATAAGAGGAAAAAACGTTTCTAGCTTGTGTTTAGCAGTAGAAAGAAAGTCAAACAGGATTTTTACAAGTAATGGGTGAGTAAAAGATGACAGAATTTTCAGTTCGGGTGAACTATTCCTTTAATGAAATGTTTAGTTTAGTTTGTAAATTGTCCCATTTCTCAACTCCCAATGTTCTCTCCTAACACATAGTAAAAGAGAACCGCTATAGTAAAAGAAAGATGGAGGATGAAAGGGAGGATTCAGATATTGAGCAGGGGCTAAAGAGAGAGAACGAGGGATAGAAAATCTCAGAGAGCGACAGATAACGAAGAAGTTCTCATGACATTGTCTCTCTCTCCACCTCTAACTCATCTCCAGCTTTCCAACAACACCTCATCGGACCAATAACTCTCTAATCTATCCATCTCTCAGACACCAAAATGCACAGAGACTTTTGCTGATGATGTAGCGACCTATAAATAGCCTGTTATTTTTACCTCTGCCATCTTGGCCTAATTTCCTGATTTCCCAGAGCTCCCAGTTCTTCCAGCGCTTCCTGTGGAATTGTGATTGCGGAATGGTGGAATCTCCAGAGTATTGATGTTTTTAGTTTGCTGATTTATGACCGCAATTGTGCATAATGAAAGAGATGAGGCTTGTTCTTGTTAGGCCACCTGGTAAAAAATTGCAAGCCACAGAACAAAAATAAAACTATACAATATGGAATATGCACACCGAATCAATCATAGGTCAGTTGGATGGTATTTTATAATACATTAGATGAAATAGAAATTCTGCACACTACACAAAAATATTTTAATGAGGGATAATTTGGACAGTTGACCTTCATAGGGCTACAAATGTATTTGAGAGCAGGTCATCTAGAGTACAATCAGCTTCCAGTAATAATAATTTCCATGGCTCCAGTTATGACAAAAGAGAAATACAATTCTACACCCAAATGGGTATTAGAATAATACACAAGTGCTCCCTTTGTTGTAAGCCTGATGAAGGTCGATTGATCAAAGTGCTGCTCATTAGAATGTTACAATGATGCCACCTTTAATAGTGTGGAGGTTTCCTTTTTTTATAACCCCACAAAAATCGAAAGTGTAAGTTTAAGTGCTGATTTCAATCTAAATTATTAGGATATTAAGTAAAGATAATTTGCCATGAATATATTTTGTAAATTTCCTACTGTAAATATATCAAAACTTAATTTTCGAGTAACATGCTTGGCTAAGTGCTTAAAGGTCCCTTTAACTGCTTTGAAATGTGCATTTATTTTATTATAACGCAATCTCAACTGAAACACAAAGTGAGAGTAGCTTCTCCCCTTTATAGCATTTTGTTTCATCACCGCTCTGCTAGTGAGAGTGGTTGAGATCAAATGAAAAACAAATAAGAAGTGTCTTGAAGGGGGCGGGGCATGTCAGATACTAGAGATCAATTGATTGGTCAAGGTTTGATGAGAAACTGAAGTATGAGTTGACGAGAAAATAATTGTTGATCCATTTAGTCGGAAGTGACAAACTGAAAGCTTTGAATGTTTATATCAGGTTTATATTTTCTAAACACAAATTCTGTCAGTGTTTTGGAGCACACTAGCTTATAGATATCCTCCAAACTAACACACTGATACTAACATCTAAAAAAATATATTTTAATTTCACAGAACCTTTTAATTGGATAACTGTAAACGTGATTTTCCCAGTATTGGGATTTTTTTGAACCCTCATATAGCAGTTCTCTGAGTTACTCAGCCAAATATTGTCCTATCATAACAAACGATACAACAGTGGAAAGCTTATTTATTCTGCTGTCAGAGATGTAAAAAATATTAAAGCTTTTACAAATTTTTTAAATTATGACTTATTACTGGTTTTGTTATCCAGGGTCACAAATAGAATTTCCAATGTGATCTCATTTTGAGCAAAAAACGCATGTGAATCTTTAATATCAACATTTACTCTCCTTAAACAGTCTGTATTGAAGCATGCTGGGCAAATCCATTTTTCTCACTTAGTAATTGTTAATGTAGTCCATCTTATTCAATTTCCTAAATGAATAGTTCATCAAAAGGAAAAAAAAAAAGTAAATTAGGTCACCTTTTGCTCACACTGGGGTTTTTCTTTAGCCACATACCCTTTTGTTTTCATGTAATGACAATGATTCACGATCAACAAAAAAAATGGGATCTATCATAGAATGGTCCCATATGACACAGGCCATATTCCAAGTGTTTTGGGAGTGTACAATAAGGTTTTATTGACAGACTTTTGAGTCTAAAATGTGTAAAATTCTGTGACATTGCATTACACAGCTAGTTTTGTTTTTATGACTGGATTCTGCCATTTCTGTCCTTGTTTGTGTGAGTTACACGCTCTTTAAACTGTTCAGGTACTGCACTGATCTCACATTACAAACCAGGCTCTTTCTAGCTACATTTCTGCAGAACCTGAAATTAATTGTGCTGCCCGTTTCATATGAAATGTCCACAAGAGGGCAATATTTTTTTAATGTGATTCAAGTGTGAATCGACTCCCCCCATTAATCCGCTATCTCTGTCGCTATCTGCTTTATCTGTTGCTCCTGGGTCCTCTTAGGTCCCTGTGGTAGATGCCTGATCAAAATCTATTATTTATTATTTAAAGCTAAACATTTAACAGTATGTAAATATAGCATTGTTTATTTACATATGAAGTGCATGTTCAAAAGCGTAATGTATGAGATAAGGTAACAGGCTAATCTTAGGCTAACTAAAACAACAGTATGAAAGAGAAATTTGGATTTCACAACCCATGCTTTTAGTTATTCATCAGTATATGAAATACACAATTTAAAATACATTAATGATCATTTTGACGCATTTTAAATTATATAAATTAGAACATGATTTCACAGGATTTGTAATCAGGTGCTGTAATTTACCTATTATAACTCCAGTGAACCAACAGGATAAGCGGACCCACGACACCGGCTACATTTCTGCAAAACATTGCTCCTGGTGCATTTCAATATGACTGCAGACTTGCATATGCAAAAGCTTAGACTTGCAGTTTATTCAGACATGCATTGTCAGACACAATGCACTCAGTGGAGCTAGTGACGTCACTGTGAGGGGTAGGGTTCGGGGTGGGGTCAGGTGTGGGCCTTAAAAGCACTGCAGGCAGCTTAGCTTGCATCTGCACCCGGTCTGCAGCCAGACCCTTCTTGTGAATTTTGCTACACTTTTCTTATGAAGTCTTTTTTACATATTACCTACGCCACACCATACTCTAAACCTAACAGAAGCATCCACACCATTCTACATGCTCTTTAAATGGCTTTGAGCTCTTTTCTCGCAATGGTTTTTACAGGACTCGTTCCTGAGTTCTCTGCGTCATAAGTAAAACATTGTACTATGTGAGCTGTGGAACAAAGCAACCAACATCAGTAAAGTTATCATATCTAAAGATACACAACAGAATGTATTATTTACTGGTCATTTAAGTGTTTAGAGATCCATATTACTACCTTTTTTCAGTTTATTGTATAATCTATAATGTTATTATTAGCTGTAGTGTTATTTATTATATGCATATTTATATTTGTTTTAATATAAACAAGTTTAGATTTGTCCACCTGTCGGGTTTTGAAGACGTGCATCAACATATGGGGCATAAGAATAGGACGTGTGTTTGGATATAACTTTTTTTACCACATTATTATTATTATTATTATTATTTATTTACCACAACGTTATTATTGTTCATTTATTAGTTTGCTGGAAATTAGCTGAATATAGAAATAGTTTTGAAACAAATATTTGTGCTTAACTAACAAAATTAAATATGTAGGCTAATGGATGTCTTCAGTGCAGTGAGTTTCCACCGTTTCCTTATTCCACTAAAGTAAAGGAGTAAAGTAAAGAGAAAGTAAAGAGGCAGAATGGAGAGGCTCGTTCTATCCTCGTGCAGATGGTCTGTTTAACTGTTTTCTCGCTAGTGAAATGTTTAGTTTTTCCACTTACAAAGTCCGCCATGTATATAGCAAATGCACCATGGTGCGACGAAACTGATTCTTAAAGAGAATGGGAGATGAGACTCTGGTTGGTTTAATGCACATTATGCTCAAAACACACCCATAACTCATTAAGAGAATAAGCACAACCCTGTTAGACCATGCACCGGGGCACAAACTGTATTTTTCCATCCTTAAAATAGCAAAAGTGGATTTGGACACGCTCTTAATGCTTTTGCGCCATGCGCTTTAGACTTTGAGCTTAGATTGTTAAAATAGAGCCCTCAGTGTTTACCTCCTTCACTGGAAAAAAATAATGATGACTTAGTTTTGTGCCAATTTTTTGTTTGTATCTTTTAATTATGCCCCTGCCAGATTATGCTTCCCCATCATTGAAGTCACTACCTGATTTCCTTATCCAAGCCATACCTCCATAATTCTACCCATATACTGGTGAATGAGGGAAGGCATCATCTGGCAGAAGTACATTTTTCACAAGTTTTATTTTATAAGTCATTTAAATTCAGGCTATGCAGGGAACCACATTTTGATTGACAGCTGTCACAGCTGATGGTGACGCATGTCCACCGAAGTTTTTTTGTTTCCTGATGTAAGCACATTTTTCCAGTTGTTTTCAAAGAGAGTTGTTTTTTTTTAACACCAGCAGCATCCTTTTTACATGACGCGCTCAGTGCTCTATGTTTTTTAAAGGCTCCATCATTTTGAAAAGTTCTCACAGCTGAGTGTTTTAGAAGAGGGCTGACATGTTAATCTGCTCAACTGTTTGTTCCTTTCTATTCCACCATTGGATTGTGCTGTTAAATATAGGTGAAACTATACCGTTCTCACTACACCATTGCCCTGACTACATTAAACATGCTGGTTTTCTGTTGGCAGTGAGGGTTTGTATGATATTTATGTGCCCTGAGTGTCTCGTGGTCTAACCACCCACTGCGCCTCTGTGCAGATTTTAAAATGATTAGAGCTGCAAAGCATACATTACTTTAGAACGAATTGGAACAAGCAAAAATTGTCCTGTATATGTGTCTGGAATCCCCTCACAAGAGATTTTTGATTCCTATTGTGTGAGAAATGTAACCTTTTGGCAGGATCTGAATAAACAATCAAAAATACTTATGAATTTAGTGAAAATTGTATCTGGTGACCATACTACTGTATGTCTTTTTGTTTATACAGTATGTTGTCATTTGAAAGCGTTCTTTTGTCCTGTATTTGTTCAGAAAATAGAAACATTTAGTATACATGTTTTATAATAAAATAAATGCTAATAATTGTCATGCTTGTTCAAGCACTTAACAAGGTCTACTTCAACAACGTTTGAAGTGGATCAAAACCTTTCACCAAAGTTGTCCTTGAACTATTTTACTATTAACTATTTATTCTTGTCTAAGGACAATGTTTGTGAACAACTTTAAATGTTGACTACTGTATAAATAGCATAAATAGATATGAGTTTGTAGGCAAAATGATGATCATTGTTATCATTTTACTGCCTCCTTTTTTTAGGTCTTCATTTCACTTAGAAACTGCATTGAGATATGTGCAAGTATTTATGCAGTTTGACAGAAATGTAGATAAAATCACATATTTTCAAGCCTAGGTTGACCTATAGTTTTTTACTACATTTACTTTACTACACCGTGACAGCTTCTTTCTAACTGCAATAATACTTTTAAACACACAGGTCACAAATATATACAACGTTTATAACAAATATATTTATATTGCTAACACTTTACAATAGGGTTGTGTTAGTTAATGTATTTATTAAAATATTTATATTTATTTGATTATAATGTACAATACTTATCAATGTCTGTTAACTTTACTTAATGAAAATGTAGTTGTCGTTGTTAGTTCTTGTTAAATCACAGTGCATTAACTAATGTTAACAAGCATGAAATTGGATTTTAATAATGCATTAGTAAATGTTAAACTATGATTATTCATAAATGCTGTACAAGTATTGTTGAGTCATTATTTACGTTAGTATCTATAGAAACCTCTTGTATTTATGAACCATTATTGATTTATTGATTGATTTATTTAGTTAGTTATTTTTTAAGTTTCTCTCTACTGCTCAAGGTGTTTTTCATATGTATATTTAAATTTGTCAGTAACACTTTATTTTAAGTCACAATTCAAGCTTTTAACAGACCATTAAACGTGTTGTATGTACGTTTTTGACTACTAGGTCATAAAACCATAATATGTTTGCAGATATTTAGGAACATGCTAAGTGAAAATATCTGAAAAGCAATGCTAAAGTCAGTTAAAGGTGCGGTAGGTGATTGTCTTCAGAAACATTTTTTGTTGTGCTGGTTGAAAGTCTCTTCACATTCCAATAGTAATGAATAAAGTAAATGATCTAAATGTATTTATATGTATCTTTATATTCTGGGTAAGGCATAAAACTAAAAAATGTTCATCCAATTAAATATTGTCGGGCCGACATTTCCCATAATTCTGATAAGTAGCCCAAACTGTCTGTCAGCAAATGTAGATTTGTACAACCGCGCATCTATGATCACGCAGATTTGCCATTAGCGCGTGCACGCGCGTTCATGTGCACGCGAGACTGTCAGGTTCTGTTGTTGTGTTCCATGTGCTTCTGTTATGATCATGTGCTCTTTTGTTCTTTGTTCTGTTTCCCACCGTTTCTTGATGTCCATTAGTTTCAACTTTGTTCCTCCCTTGTGTGTTATCAGTTACAATAGTCCTTGTGTATTTATACCCCTTAGTTTGGTTTAGTCTCTTGTTCGGTATTGCACGTCATTACATGTTGTCTTCACCCCATGATTCCTGTGTGTCGATGTTCCAGTGTTTCCAGTGAGTGTTATGTTAATAAATCCGTAGGTTTTGATAATTCCTGTGTTTTTTGCTTTTGTGGAGAGTGAAACGTGGCAGAGACACATGAGATCACAGCTGTAAAAATGCTGAATCAAAACTTAAAAATCCTGAATCAATATTGGAGTTAGTTTTGCACGCTGGAGGAGGATGACACCATGGCTGAAGTATTTCTTTTAGACAGGTAATATTATGTTTTGAAAGTATTTTAGTCACGCAAAGCTTATATAGATGTTGTTGTTATTAATGGGTTATATGCACAGAAGTGTTGTTCAACCTATGACGCGCTCCCTATATTGTTTACCATGCTACTTTGATTATTCACTTTGAAATAGCATGTAAGTATGGCTTAGTAATAAGTGTAATTCCTGCACGCCACCAGCCAACCACTAACTACATTTCTAACTGGCGAATGACATGAACTTGTGGTCTGCTGTCGTGCGCGTTCGTGTTTCAGGAGCTGTGGCTTTGAACGGCAGGGGTGCGACTGTGTTTCGAAGCTATTATGCTAGCCAGTTAGCATTTTGGCAGATCACCTACTGCACCTTTAATCTCCTTTGAAAATATTTTGTTGTGTGTGGTTGGCACATGGTGTAGGCTCGATAGTCTGGCACGCTCACACCTGTTGGTGTTGTCGATCTGGCAACCTGCATTTGCGTGTAGTCGTCGGGGGATGGGCTGGGTGAAAAAGTGTTTTAAATTAGGAGTGCGATACCTACTTCAACCACTGGGTGTCAATCTTACATACTGCACCTTTAACTAAGACTATTAGCTTAACAATCTGCTAATTAGATGCTTGTTAATAGTTAATATGGTAGATGTTATGTTTGGGGTAGGATTAGGCATGTAGAATAAGATCATATTTCAATAGCATCAATTGTGTCTTAAACTAAAGCGTTACCATTTTTTTTAACTGAGTATCAATACAGCGTAATGTTGTTCTGCATTACATCTCCTGTGATGTTTTGAATGACAGTAAAAGGAAACTTGAACTTTCACAAGCCGATTTTCCCCGACCCCTAGAATGTGAACAGATCTTCAACCCATTTTTAGGGCATTGTAAAAGCACTTCTGCAGTTGTTCACTGGTGTATGAATGTGTAGATTTGGGCAGGAGTTGTGCTGTAGCGCTGCAGTGTCTCTGTTGTCCTTGAGAAGCGTCAGTAATCCCCACAGTCTCTTGTTGTCTGTGCTCTGCATTCAGGATCACCACCACCGCTGCCTGTATGATGGACCTGAGGCGATACCCTCTGGACGAGCAGAACTGCACACTGGAGATTGAGAGCTGTGAGTGCTGCATCTTCTGGCCTTCTCATCTCTCTGATCCTCTCACTGTACAACATCAATGCATCTGTTTCTCACTGCAGGACAACTGCTGCTGCTCTTAGGACAGATTTTTTTGTTTATATACTTATATTTTTGTTATGCTGTTTTGATAACCAATATAGTTTGCTTTATTTAATTTAAGAATTAAATTCTGAAAAATTATATGCAATAATAATTTGTAAACTACATTATGACATTTTTAAAAAGTAATAATTTGTGTACTTCTTATAAATAATAATCATTATTATTAATAATAACAATAAGAAGAAATAGTAACAGTTAATTCATATTTACATTAATTGATGTTATATATAATGTTTATATAATTTTAGTATCTCAATTCACAGTATAAAAATATTTTTTTATATACTATTAATGACATGCATTTCTCCAAAAAATTATTATAAAAATATAATCAAAACAATATATTAGTATGAAATAGATGTAGTTCCATAATGATAATGACTACTACTACTACTACTACTACTACTACTACTAATAATAATAATAATAATAGTTATTGTTATTATTATTAGTAGTAGTATTCTTATTAATAATCGTAACACTTTACAATAAGGTTGTATTAGTTAACGTTTATAACATGAACAAACACTGTAAAATACATCTATTACAATATTTACCCACATTTATTCATGTTAGTTAATGGAAAATTAAGTCCATTAACTAATGTTAGCAAGCATGAATTTGGATTTGAATAATGCATTAGTAAATGTTGAACTATGTCTAATAAAAGTACAAGTATTATTCATTATTAGTTCATGTTGGTAAATACATTAATCAACATTAAATAATGAAAACTTATTATGAAGTGTGACTAAAACAACAACAACAACAAAAACAACAATAATTAATAATAATAATAGTTTTTATTATTAATTAATTAATTAATGATAATAAATGTAGTGTTACTGTCATTGTAACATTAGGAAATAATGCTCTAAAATGCTCTACATGTGTTGTTTGAAAGTGAATGGCTGTATGGTAAACAGCTGAATAATTAATGTTAGGAAGTCCGCATTAAGTCCGGTAGTTTACATGTGAACACTCATTGTCCTTTCTGTTAAACACACAGAGCTTCAATCGTGTACACTTCATACTACACATTTGATTAAAAGGAATAGATTTCTCCTAACCTGTTTTACACATCCTTCAAAAATATCTTCTTTTGTGTTTGGCAGAAGGGTAAATAAATAAATGCTGAATACGTTTTCACTTTGGGATGAACACTTGAAATAGAAAAGCATGCCAAAAGCGAATGTTGAACCATTAATAAGGTGATCTATAACTCATTCCACATCAGAACCTTTAAACGCGGATAATCTGTTCTTCACGACAGTGGTGGTAAATTATGCATTTTCAGCCACAACAACAGCTAATCATCCGGCTCTTTATGAAGACGAATAGGCTTTGTGTTGTGTGGTTATTGCTGGTAATTGTGTGTAGTGCAGTTTTTCTTGTGTCGGAGTGAAGGCACAGTAGGAAGAGGAGGAGGAGGAGGAGGACGAGAGTGTTTGATCATTGAGCTGCCAGAAGCACAGAGACTCTGAGGGTCAGGCTTGCCTTCTGCAGAAACTCCTTTTTTTCCCCCTCTCTTCTTTTACTCATTCACTCGCTTCTCTTTGAGGTATAGCGCAATACAGGAATTAAGAATCGTTTGCCTTTTATTTCATGAATTTAAATCCAATTGGACACAAGCCACGCACGCAGCCTGCTGAGCTGAAGTTTCTATTGAAATTAGAGAGATGTCTTTAGCCTAAACATAACAGTTTTGATTAAATATGCAAATTCAGTTGGTAAATGTATGTGATTTTATTTTTGTTGTTGCCGTTTTTGTTTTAATCAGGGCAGATAAAAGGAAATTGGATGAAAACATTAAGTCTTGAATGCAAATAATAATTATGCATACTATAATAAATTAATTTAAGTTTATATAAAATAAATCAATTAATAATATAATATAATATATGCAATTTAAAAACAAATATACCGTATGTATAACTGTAAATGTTGAATAAGAAGTGTTTTTAATCAATATAATTTAATCAACATAATTAATAACAAATGTTCCTAAAAGTGTCTTATATGAACAATGAAACTGTGTGTATTTTGTGCAATTAAAACTAAAGCAGTACCATTTTAACACTAGAAGGAAGAGGAAGTTAATTACTTACTATCCTTGGTCTCTGATTTATCAGGGGTCGATACAGCGGAGTGAACCACCAATTCCTCTGTCAAATGTTTTTTAAGCAGTGGATGCCCTTTCAGCTGCAATTCAGCACTGGGACAGAGGCAGTTATTTTGATCGTTTAAAATCTTTTAATTTTTTGTATCTTATTTAATATCTTATCTTATAAAAATAACCTTAGTATGAGCCTTTTCCTAAATGTCTGTATATTTCATTCTAACATTGTTATTTTATCAAAATTACAAAACACAAAAGAGTTCGGAGTATTTTCACCTTTGCAGAAGTATTGGGCACCTGCATTTCTTTTTCCTCTGCCTTTGAGTATGTGTGCCTTTGTTGTTTAGCAAACTTTCTGATAGCAAAAACTTTACTTCAGATGATGAAAATTGCTCTCTGGCTTGCCATACAAAGTGAGGTATACCCTTTCTAGTAGTCCAGTAACTTGTACTCAATTATAGTTATATAAAAAAATTATATGATCAGAAAGTCACAATAGCAAAATTTGGTCACACTTTATTTTAATGTAAAATTCACAGTATTAACAAATCATTAACAAACAATTAACTAAGACTTTTAGCTCAATAAGCTACTAATTAGCTGCTTATTAATAGTTAGTAAGGTAGTAGTTGGGTTTAGGTATTGGGTAGTAGGAATGTATAATAAGTGTATAGTCATACTATATAAGTGCTAATAAACACATAATATCTTAATAATAGGCTGGTGTGCTACGCAAAATTTTCATACAAATTTTAGCTTGTCGTTTTAAGTCTGTTTAATTGGTGTAAGTTGAAGTAACATGTGAAATTACTTGAATCAACTTAAAAATTGATTACAGCATAGTAATTATAGGATTCTGTTAGTTCCTGTGTTCAATTCCACTCACAGGCCATCTTAAAATATTTTTTTATTGGCGTAAAACCCTGCATGTCTCTCATTTTCACTCTCAAATTACTAAAAAAACACTATTTTCCTCAACACATTTCCCCCTTAAATGTCACCTCCTCCATGTGTCCAGAAAGCAAAATCCGGGCACTGCGGCACTCTGAAACAGAACAGTTTTTCTGCCGGCGTGTGCCATTTTTCACGCAGGCTAATGAGACACAAGCTTAAGCCGACTTTTCCCTGATCAACTGGAGTCCTGATGCATTTTTAATGTGCGCGATTGAGAAGCAGATTTTAAAGTACAGCTGAGCAGAAGCCGATTCGTCCTGATCTCCGGTTGGTCTTGAGGTCCAGAGCGTCGCTGAAGCCCCTCGAGCACAGCCAAGTGAAGTGATCTGTTGACAGTAATCAGCCAGTCAATTGACAGAATCAGACGCTCTGGCACTGAGATAATAGATTTAATGGAAAGTGAAACACCAGTCTGCATCCAGTCCAACAGCGCTTTTCTCGCTCTCGTCTAAAAGCCCTTTCAGACAGGCTTCTGCGGTTTTGCTCTCCTAACGGCTGAAGCTCTTGTCGTATTTACATCACGTTGCACTTCGGCCCATTAAACCCAATGAAGAAGCCGTATTTGTTATCGTTGTCTTCGAGCTCTGCATTAATGCTTCATAAGGACTGCAGATTTTTAACGTCTGTACCTGGTTGCTAAGTCATGCAGAAAAAGTCCCTTGAATGTACATTACAACGCTGTCACAAATACATTTCATAAAATAAAAAAACAATTTTTTTTTATTATTTTTAAAATTTATTTTCAGTTATTTCAATCCAAATTGAAGAAAAATATAGACCTATCTATCTATCTATCTATCTATCTATCTATCTATCTATCTATCTATCTATCTATCTATCTATCTATCTATCTATCTATCTATCTATCTATCATCTATCTATCTATCTATCTATCTATCTATCTATCTATCTATCTATC